>OMLM01012172.1:0-17712 GCA_900302695.1 Helostoma temminkii
GAGTGCCCAGAGAGAACCCACGCAAACATGGGGAGAACATGCAAACTCCACACAGGTCCCTGGTCGACCCCGGGAATCGAACCCAACAGCGACAGTGCTAACCACTGCACCACTGTGCTGCATACATAGAAGTATGAGATACTGAAATACGAATACTTTTAGAATTAATCCTGACAAACAATCTTGTAATAAGACATTCAACTGCCCTCCTGGTGTCTTCCATTTTTGTATGTGTGTCAAACTAAGCTGTTGCAGATGTTCAAACAAAATCTGGTATAAAAAAAAATAGGCAAACTGAACAACACAAAATACAAGTTGTAAATGATAATTAAATGTATTTTCTGAGGCAAGGAAGTAGCAGCAGAGTCAAAGAGCATGGAAACTCCAAGGAAAACACTCAAAAAACCTGCAGGCCTCTCTCACAACAGATATCATGACTCCGCAACAGACCATGGGTAGAAATGGCATCCTTGCCAAAGTGGCGAGATAAAAAGCGCTGCTTAACCCAGAAGGACATTAAGGCTGATCTGAATTCTGCCACAACCCACCCAGTTGACCATAAAAGCTTTTGGAAGACTGTTCTCTGGACTGATGAATCAAAAGCTAATTCAGAACATCATACTTTGTCACCAGTCTGACTCCAAGCTTAGTTGTACAGCAAGATGATGCTCTCAAGTGTAAGAGTAAGTTGACTTGTGTATGGCTAGAAAGAATACAATTATTTTTCTGTGGTTTCTCTCTCTCTTCTCACAGTTCAGACCTGAACCAGCTATAAAAGTCACATTAGTCATTAAGGTCTAAATAAACTTTTTGCTTCCAAAAAGCACAATTATTATTTGTTTGGGCTGTCTTGGCTTTATGTTTGAACACAAAAAACAATATTTTTTCTCAGCACTGTACAATTTTAGTTACTGCAATAAGCTGCCGCTAAAGCTGAAAGGCCAATGTTACTGCGGTTTTGTAAAATAATTGGATTTTTTACAACCTTTCCTTTAAATAATTGTTCTGCTGCTACAGATTCAATAATTTCATTTTGGATTTGCCACCTTAGAAATGGGTTAATACAATATGCAACAACAGGCACCATGCCATGATAGAGTATTAAGTACTTTTTTAAATTCAGAATTTTAAGTATAAAGAATAAATATTGAGAATAAACATTAAAATATTAAAGTTGAGAATGACTCACACTAGTAGCTTTTAATGTGTGACAAAATTGTTGGTACCCTTCTATTACAGAAAAGGAAAAACTAACAATGGTCACTAATATAACATAATATAACTGAACAGGTATTATGGCCCACTCCTCGAGAGCAAACTGCTCCAGCTGTCTCAGGTTTGAAGGGTGCCTTCTCCAGATGGCATGTTTCAGCTCTTTCCATAGATGTTCAATAGGATTTAGATCAGGGCCCATAGAAACCACTTCAGAACACTCCAGTGTTTAGGTCTTAGCCATTCTTGGGTGTTTTAGTTGTGTGTTTTGGATCATTATCCTGTTAATGGACCCATGACCTACGACTGAGACCAGGCTTTCTGACACTGGGCAGCACATTTTACTCCAGAATGCCTTGATAGACTTGAGGTTTCATTGTTCCCTGCACAGATTCAAGACTCCCTGTGCCAGATGCAGCAAAGCAGCCCCAGAACATACTGTAACCGAGCCTCCTCCATGTTTCAGAGTAGATACAGTGTTCTTTTCTCTGTATACTTCATTTTTGCATCTGCGAACATAGAGCTGATGTGACTTGCCAAAAAGTTCCAGTTTTGTCTCATCTGTTCAAAGGACACTCTCCCAGAAGCGTTGTGACTTGTCAATATGCATTTTGGCAAATTCCAGCCTTGCTTTTTCATAATTTGCTCCTAAAGTGGAGTCCTCCTCAGTCGTCTTCCATTAAGTCCATTAAGTCAAAAAGTGACGGATGGTTCGATCTGACGCTGATGTACCTTGACCTTGGAGTTCACCTCTAATCTCTTTGGAACTTGTTCTGGGCTCTTTAGTTACCATTCACATTATCCATCTCTTCAATTTTTCATCAAGTTTCCAGGGAGGCTGGCTACAGTCCAGTGGACCTTAAACTTCTAAATAACATGTGCAACTGTAGTCACAGGAACATCAAGCTGCTTGGAGATGTTCTTATACCTTTATTGTTTGTCTATAATTTTCTTTCTTATGTCCTGAGACAACTCTCTTTAGCTTTCTGTGGTCCATGTTCAGTGTGGTAAACTCACTGATTATAAATTACAGGACACACTTTAGTTTAACATGTCCCTATGGTCAAATTATTTTTTCTAGGGGTACCATCATTTTTTCACCAGTTTTATTAGTTTGTTTTTTAAAATGCTTCTGTTGAACCACAATTCAGTGACTATCATGAATTTTTCTTTTAAAAGAAGGGTACCAACAATTTTGTCCATGTCTGTAGATTAATTTGACGTGACACTTTACTTCAAAACCTTCAGACCTTACTTCTTATTTGTCTCATATATTTCTATGCAGATACTTGCATGTGTTCAGAAGGAGAAACCACACTAGGTGAGGTGGCTACAGATGTAAAACTAAAAAAGTTGGTCATGGACAAATGCAAGTCAGGCTACACATGAGTGTAATCCAGAGAGCATATGTTGTATCAAAAGCTAAGCCATAAAGTCTACCTCCTGAGGTCAATGAATGAATAAAAACCATCTCATTCAGTTTTTTTACATTTTTGAGGCATTTGAAGGCAGCAGGACACATGTTCATAAATCTACAGCCAGATGTGCTGCCCCAGAGCACGTCGTTACGTGCAACCATATCCTGTTTAATTGAATTCATAAGCAATGACAGGAATCTGCTCCACAAAACCAGCTCTACACACAAACTGCTCAATTAGAGCACAGTGCTCTCTGTGTTATAAAGGAGACAGAGAATTACCTGAACACGTTTACACTCCTGACCATTCTTTCCACCTTCGTGGCACTGAAAGTGTGGAGCTCCCTCTAAAAGTAGCATTGAGTCATTTGGGTCAATGTTCGTTCTGTCAGCTTCTATCCATATGATACAACCACTGATGACGATGCTGTCTGGCTTCAGCTTGTCATACCAAACCATAGCCTGCTGGCAACTTTGTTGCAGTAATGCACAAGTGTCTGAAACATTGTGTTTGCCTGAGCTCCACACCTTGAGCCACCAACTTGACCTTTTTGTTTTTTGTGATACAATAAATGCTATCTGTTTTACACGCAGGTGTAACCATCCATACTACTCCATCTCACCATTACCAGCTATTTCAGTTTGTATGACTGCAGCCACCTCCACCAAGTTTGTGTGGTTTCTCCTGTCAAAACCTTAATCTTGAAATATCAAGTTTATTCTCTACAATTCTGCTTTATTCTTGGCATTTTGACTTTATGGTGCATACCTAAGGGGTATTTTCACACATTAACAAAATAATCTTTTTGTGCCTCTTTGAAAACAATAGTACAATAGTTTTTAGTATTAAAACAGTTCCAAAAACACTTAGTCTTACTCTAAAAACCACCAAAACATTTGTTAATGTCTCATTGCACATCCTGCCAACCTGGTTTTTGGCCCTTATAAGCAATGAGAGAAGGCCAGTGTGAGTGGTGGGTGCTCAGCACTGTCAAACAATACATGGATGAGCTTCAGGTCTGCTGTTCTCCTCACACTGAGGCTTCAGAGGCTGCCATTGCTGACTCACAAGCTCAGTATTAGCTGAGACAGCATACATGAAAAACAAGGGCAACATAATTTCATAATGACTAACACATAAAGGTCTAGATCCATGAAGAGTAGGTTGATTTTAAGTCTCGCAGAAGTTGCATATTGGAGCTTTATACCGAGACAGCAGATTTTAAAATACCATCACGGCTGTTACCAGACCGCTCTCTGCCTGGAGTTGATGACGGAGGAAGTGGAGTAGAGTGAGACTTTGAACTGCTGCAGGCCCGCTGACACACGTCTGCCTGACTCGCTCTCAGCTGCAGTGGCAAGGTCAGCCACGCTCTTGTGTCCAACTCCACAGTGGTCAACTACCTCTGAGAAGAACAGTTCACACAATGAGTTTTAATATGCAAGAGTTACTAACAAGAAATGTATTTTTATCCCCTTTAAACTACTTCTAATTTATTCCTGATCTTTGAAGCAGAAATAAAAAAAAAAAACACTTACCACAAGGTCCACTTAGTAGCTGTTTTGAGGCAACTGTCATATAACATGATATTTATTAGTAGATGAAGTTTGGTTGTCAGAGATTTGTAAATCCTCAAGATCAAAAGCTCCACAACTAATTCCATATTCTGATAAAAATGCGTGATATGCTTGAAAGCTCCAGAACACCTCACTGTTTTCTCAATGCATCCTCTCATACTATAGTATCAGCACTGTCAACAAAAGGTGGAGTAGTTATGCTAAGGTGGAGGAGTCTGGTGAGGTTTTACTGGGACACTGAAAACCATGTGTTTGCTTCACTCATCTTTATCAAACTTTAATTACAATGTGTGCCACATAAAAGCATGTTTAATTTCAAATTAAACAGCCACAAACACAGTGGAAAAAACAAAAATATCTAGTTGGAATACTCAAAATAATGTAAAATCTTTCGGGTGTAAAACATGACAGAATTGTGCTTACGTTCTAGCATCACTTCATTTTATGTAATTCAATGCAACTTCTTTTAAAGCTGAAGGCACGTTTGTTTTGTCTTCTCGTACTTTCTTAATCCCGAAAGCACAATCTCTGCATGTTTACAATGAACGTAGAGTAGAAAAATAAATGTTTTGTCCTCTGACTCTAACTAAGGTAGTGGAAATGTTCTTGTTCTGTTCTTCCTGATTTCAAAGAGTTGCTCTGATACTGTCAGGGGTCCAGGAGTCCTGACCTCCAGCACACTGCTGAAGGCAATGGACTCGGATGCTTCTTTCCTAAATAAACCCAGAAAGCTCAGACAGTGAAGAGCTGCACTTCTGCTGCATCGAGGTCCACACTTTGTCCGATGTACCAATGAAAGAATCTTATCTCAGCAGCTCTTGAGCAGATGTTAAAGGTGTCTGCGATCACCGATGCTGCTCCCAGGTCAGCTCCAGAGGCAGATGTTGCTCATGGCCTGGCAGGTAGAGCTGCGCTCTGCAGGGGAGAGGTAGATCTTGCCACTGGGGCAGACACACACCTCATATATGACCTGTTCCTGGGAGGCCTGACTGGGAGACATTGTGTAGATGCCAAGCGGAAGGTTGCCCAGCTGAATGGTGTTGGCATCTAAAATAATCTGGGAGGAAAACCATCAGAGACATGCTGGAAGTCATTCAAGTAACATTGCCAGAGGTGTGCTGAAGTGATGGTATTGTCAACTGAAACTGATAAACGACTGTGGCCCAATGAGTAAATGTTAGTGGAGTTGAAAACACAACTACTGAATTTTGTACCTATAACAAAAAATTTTGTGAAAATTTTACTTTTGTAATGTGGTCTCTGTTAATCGTTCGGGTCCAAATCGTGTTCAGACATTTACATTTGGCTAGTATACAAAAAAAGAGGATGAAAAAAGAAAGGGCATAACCTCTAAAGTCCCTCACCTCTCCCTCTGTGGACTCCAGCTGTAGGTCCTTTCGACTGCTGACCTTCAGTGTTCCCTTGGCGCTGCTCACTTCGACTCCTCTGGGAGCCTCCATCGTTAAGGTCCGTGTTGGAGACTCCAGCCTGACAAGAGGCACAAGCTCAGAGACTCAGTGTGTGAACTCTTTGACTTATTCAGTTCATAATGTACTTCCAGGATGTTTGCATTATTTAAAATCTGTCGTCCACTGAGATTTAATAGCTGAGGATACAAGATGTATTCAAGGCGAAATTGTTATTCAGTTCGTAGTTTATGAATATCCCTATTTAATTACTTGTTTAGGGCAGGTGGATAAAGTTCAATTATATTTGTTTCATAACAGAAACACAGCGGTGAGGCATTTGAAAAAAAAGTCAAATGTCTCACACGGAAAAACACACAAACCAGCTTATTGATCCTTCGGTTTGACTCCTGCTGCATAAATGTATTCTGGGTGTTATTGGGTGATACCTATAACTTATCCACCTGTGGAATATTAAAGCTGCTGTTCAGCTTTAAGTAGCTCTTCTCATTATTCTAATCCAGTATGGCTCCTAAAACGCCTATAACTGTATCAGCTGATTTTGACCTTCAGCAACACTGAGGCTAATGCAATTTGCATTTTCCTCTCATGGATTATTTGTTTACACAGGGAAAGATAAGTGTGAGAGCCAATCAATGTGGAATTTGTTTTCATAACTCATAACCGTTTCAAATTGATTTTCTCCCCCCATCTTCCCCAAATCTGTTTTCAATGAATTTTAAATGTAAGACTTTAAGTAGCTGTCTTGAAATCGTTCAAATCTCCATAAACTCTGAATGTGACACACATTTTGGATTATGTGTGGAATAAGGGAAGGGGAAAAAAAGAGCAAATGAATTTCATGTGCATATGAAAAGCTTCTTTGGCTTTAAATCAGCTTTCAGTAGACACAGTTTGGAACAGATCTGTGAAATGTGCCATTGACCTGGGACTGTTTGTGCCCTACAGTGTAGAAATGGAGAAGATACACACTGTTTTTTTCCTGCACACTTTTCTGTTTACTCCATAAACTGTTCAAACAGTGAGGAGATATGCCTTGTACCATTGTACTGTATAATATTTTCATGACAAGTTTATTGTGTCTTTTTCTATTTCCTTGTTGGCATTTTAACTAAATCCACACTTTCTGCCTTTGTTTATTTTGAACAAGCACAAAATAATTCTAACAGTAAACTCTTAATATACTTAACTTATCCTAATTATGTTTTAAAAACATTCTCAGTCCGTCTCCTGTAGCAACACAACGTACCATTTCCTACCCCTGAACCTCATTAGCAAACCACAAGAATCTGTGTTCGAGTGCTTCTCAGCTTTATGCGTTTCAATAATTATTTCTCAAGCATCCACTGATTATCCATGGCCTGGATAGATGGGTCATTAAGCGACCCATTTAAAACACTTTGCACTGAACCGTGCAGTGAGAATTTGGCGATATGTGATATTTTCACTTCATTCAAAACAGCTCTATTATCACCCGCTGCATGCACACAGACTGGGCAATTCTGCCAGAAGACAAAGTACTCAATTTTGAAGAGTGCTTGTTTCAGGCACAGTCCAAAATAAAGCATTAAATGATTAAATGCATCTCAGACTACTTCTAGTTTCATGTACATCAAGCTTATGCTCTAGTAGGTGAAGTGCTAGGAGCAGTATAAAGAGAAGTTTCATCTTACTGCTGACTGGGAAAACCTGGAAACCTTACTATTAATGAGCCTTCATTTGAAATGCATCTCATTAATAGAAATATGGCTGCTCAGTACTTGGCTCCCTACACTTTAAAACTTTTTGCCCAACTTTTGTCCATCGATCTACACTCAATAACTCATAACAACGTGTGGGTTGTATAAATGTTTGCAAATGTATTAAGAGTCAACAACTGAACTCTCTCAGTTTACAAAAGTATCAGTTCTCACACCATGGTTAAGGCTGTTTATGCCAGTATTCCTGACAAATCATCTCAAGCTCTGTCTGACTGGATGAGAAGTGTTTAAACTGTTTCATCTTCAGGCCTTTCTCCAGATGTTCTATGGGGTTCAAGTCTGTGCTTTGGTTGATCCAATAAAAGAAAGTCGGAGACATGTCCTGCAGAGTTTCCAGCATTGTCTTGGTTATCTGGAAGTTGAATCTGGAAGTGGACTTCTTTTTGCAAGGTTGAAACATTTCACGATATATTAGTAGTAGTAATTAGTAGATTCATCAGTTTAAAGATTTCGGTTGGAGACAGAAGTCCAGATGCCACGGCTCAAATTCCAGATAACATCACCTGGATGACTGGGAGTCACCACCACAGTCAGGACTCATGCAGGTTGTCTTGAAAGACTTCTCTGTATTAACTACTATTCTTCCCTCAGAGAGAGTCTATCTCTCTAAGAAGCTCTTCTTTAAGTGACCACTGGGTCCTTTTTGTGTGTTCAGCTTGCACAGAGGGCTGACTCTAGGAAGAGTACTGGTAGTTTTAGACTTATTTTCATCTTTTGGCTTATCCCAAGATCAAGGTTGCCACACTGGAGAATGGTCTGCACATTGATTTGGTACAGGTCTTTTTGTTTTTTTTTTTAAATGGTGTACGCCGTTCTGCCACAACCCTTCCCAATTTTGCACCAGGTCAGAATACTTAATGAGATTACATTTTTAATAAATATGCCAAAACTAAATATTTTCACTTGTTTACTGCAGATTACTCATGTGCTGTTTATCTTTAGGAAATGGTATTTCAAAAATGAACGTACATTAAATCTACATCACAAGTACACAAACAGTGAATAGTCTTTGAAGCCACACAGTCATAAAGGCTGTTTACGACAGGCTTCCCCATTCTCTCAGATTTCTGACCAGCTTTTCCTGCTGCATTCATGATGACCTTTTCATCTCCAGAAAGGTCATAGCTCTGTGATATGGTGGAGGAAGGAGCTGTGCTGGACTAAATGCACTGATGGCCATAGGGGATGTCACAGTGGATGAAGCTGGTTTGAATGCAGCATATCTTCTCTGTTTGGTGGGGGAATTTCTATTAGTACTATCACATGCTTTGCAGACTAATAACAACATAAGCTTCACTTTTAGTCAATGTTTTATAACTGGTTGTGTTCTCATAAAATAGGGCAGGCCCTAATATCTGGCTGACATGACACAGAGCATAGAAAGAAAGTCCCAAACTGTCACAGAACAAAATATGGCAACAGTTCTCTCAACATTTTTAGTCTTTTGGTTGTATGTTCATTTGTTATAGCATGAGATGGGCCAAATGCACACAGAACATATCCCACACAGTGGGATAGACAGCAATGGTTCAGAGTACAACTGCGGTCACATTATCCTACAAAGCTTCATGTCTTCATCTGAGAGAAACACATATTGGGATTTGTCAGATGTACAGCCCAACATTTAAAAACTGTAGGAACAGTCACATACAGTATATATTAGTGTGTTTTATATGTTTATATATATATATAAAAAGAGAGAGAGAGAGAGAGAGCTGTGAACAACTCATCACAACTGAAAATACATTATTTCTTAGGTTCTGAACTATTGCATATTTCATATAAATACTGTCACTTTACCAGCACAGGATGTACTGGTAAAAAAGTATCATTGCTATATTATTGTTGCCTCAAAACTGTGCAAGATATTAACAGCCTCAAATGCCTGCTGTTGCAATTCAGCAAGAAAAGAGTTCAGATACAACTTGAACCCCTCTCACTTTACTCTGCAAAGCTGGGGCCGGTTTGCTTCTGCCCTCTTCTGATGGTTTCAGTTCACTTAGGTTAACAGAAACAATAATACTTCAGTGATTAGGGTTATGAGCTGTCGTCCATCATGATCAACAAAATTCTCAACAGCTCTCTCATGCATCTCATCCATATTTCCACTGCGTAGTCTCTTAAGCTTTGGAAACTATTTAAAAACTACAGTTGATACAGTGACAGTGACCAGTGCAGCGGTAAAACATGATGAGATACGGATTCTGGTGTATAAATATAAAATACCAACCTAACTTTGTTATATCTTTGTTATGTCTATCTATATTTTGCAGCCTGGTGAAGCACAGCGCTTATTGTAGCCAACCTGTCTGGACATGGCCATAAGAGGATAATTGGCCCCAGGCTGAACAAATGGGCTATAGGAACAGTGAAGAAAGAGTCAAGGACAACTTCCAGAGATACATGCTGAATTCCAAGGTCAGGGTACATGAATGCCTGATCACACCATCAGTCACTTTTTCAGAAACAAAAACTGAAAAATGACCCAACACACACAGTTGAGAACTAAACTACAAGAACTAACCACTGGGCTATTCCAGAGTCCTATGTAAGCCCCAATCTGAATCTGCAGTCAGTTCTGAAGAGTGGTCCGAACTACTGTACCTGTTGGCAGGTGACGAGAGCGAAGAGCTATAGAAACTGCTTGTGTGCAGTGACTGTCTCTAAAAGCCATACAACAAAATGCCATCATTAATTAAATACCTTCATTTTTGTCTGGCTCATTTTTATTTGTTGTATTATTTAAAATATACAATAAAAAAATCAAAAGCAAAGCCTAATTTTTAACTTTTCACCAGTTTTAAGTTATTTTGGAGAAAAATGGTTTTTTGTGCTAAAATTTGCCCATGTCTCACCCAAATTCAAAAAACACTCGGGCTGCGTGAAATGTACATGTACAAATCTCATAAACCCATTTTTTATTATATTATACTATATTATTTATAGAACATTGAAAAAATGTTGAAACTGAAAAATGTACCAAAAAAAAAAAGTTCATTCTGAAATCTAAGGGCTTGAAGATCATGAACATGCAATACTGCGTTTCAATGTTGTCCCTTGTGCACAGATTCTCTGAACCCTTCGATATTATGTACTGTAGATGATGATATATTCAAAGTCTTATCAATTTTATGATGAGTAACACTTATTTCTCCTGCCTTTTGTTGCCACTGTCCCAATGTTTAAAATGTGCTGCTGCCATCAATTTTAAAACTACCTTATTTGTTCATTGAAGTGGTACTGTATTGTAAATAAAATATGGGTTTATGAGATTTGCAAATCTTATTTTTTTTATTATGTAGATTTTACACAGCGTTCTAACTTTTTTGGAACTGCAGATGTAACACATATGCCAAGCTCTTCTGAATGTACATGACATGAGAGTCTAAGACATGATACCATAACAAGGCTCTGGTACTAAATCTACAGTATATCCACAGTGGAGAAGCTTATTCTCTCCACATGCAGACCTGTCAGTTTAACACTAAGGATGTTACTGGCCACTTTAACTGTGTGGTGCCATTGACATATGTAGAATTTGTACCTGTATCTTGAAAGGACTCACAGGTTTATTTGCAATTAATAAACGGTAATAAACAGATGGAGTGAACACAAAAAATGTGCAAAAAGATCTCTTTCTCTAGTATATGTCCAACCATTTATCTAATGGCAAATAGACTTTTGCAATAACACAGAACCCCTACGTCTCCCTGCTGGAATCTAATACAGACAAAATACAGCCCTGCTACACTACATCTCAATCCAACCAAATTGGTGGCAGAAAAATCAGTCCAGAGCCAAGTGAGACCAAGAAGAGCCGCTCTCTTCTGCCTTTATCTTCTTAATGAACCTGCCACTCTTGTGTGGACACTACAGTAGAGTGTGTCCTGAAAGCCGCACAGATCAATTAGATGAGTACGTGGCTGGCTGTACTGCAAACAGACTTTAAACCTAAAGAGGAGGAGAGTTCTAGTAGGAGAAAGTTGTTGCACGAAAAATAAAATGAAAAGCTGTTTGCTCGTACTGGGCCCAGGAAGGCGCCATGTGATGTCTGCATTCCATGAAACCACAGAGCCTTCGAATCCTGTCAGATCTCTTTTGCGTCTTAGCGTCAGACTTGTCTCACTACAGATCCCTATGTGCTTTTCAGCAGCAGTTTTATTTAAAGCCTGGAAACAGCTGAAAACCTTGCTCTTGACACAACTGAAACCAGGAGATGTTTCGTCATAATAATTAGATGTCCCTCTACAATCTGTTCTCCAAAGTAACAGAAAAAAGTTTGAATATAAACACAAGATGACAGAAGTAAAACAGCAAGATGGTCAATGATTCTGCAGGAGTAATATCACAGCATTTATTCCACAGCTTTCCAGGCTTTGGGACAGGAATCAGAGCATTATCCAAAAATAGATACAAAATTAACTGATTATGTAATTTACAAAATATTTTCCTATTTTGGTTGGAAGCTGCCACCATTGTCAAGCTGAGTGAGCAGATCACAGGAGTAAACACACAAACTGCATAGCCAGACTTTCTGTAATTAGCATCTGGATTTCAGTCCAGAAACTGTCACCAGAGGGTACTTTGAGAGTGAAACTCCACTAGAGAGGTCAGTGTGAGGTGAAGGAGCTGATCAGAGCCTGACAACAGCTATGACTAAGGCTAATGAAAAATGAGCTGAGAACAGGACATGACAAACTGACACGTCTCTCCTGCAGGACTATATCTACTTTATAACTGTACTCCACTTGTTTTAGAGATGTCAACATCAAGGTCTATCTTCCTGAAAGCTCCTCAGCAGATGTGCAATTATTCGCAAGTCAACATACATAAACGTGTTCTAGTTTAAAAAAGATGGACTGAGGGAGAGAAAAACAAAGTGAGATTTGTCTCAGTCGGTCAAAACTAATATACAATAAAGCAATTATATTAACTTTATGCGCTACTGTCTTTGTATTTTAAGATTCTATCTTCGCTAAAACCTCAAAAGTAGTTGATTAATCATGTAGACAAACAAATCAGAAAGATAATCAATTGGCAATTTAAGCGAATCTTTAAGCAAAAATATTAAATATTTTTGGACTTAGGCTTGGAAAAATGTTTGCGTCTGAAGATGACACCTTGGGTTCTATAAAACTGAGATGAGCATCAGTCTCATTAATGATTCATAAACCAAATGATTGAAGTACAAAAACTGCTAACACCGCTACTTTACATGACTCCATCTCTTGAGTTCATTCAGTTCCTTCAATGGCAAATGTTTATTTAATTTAACTTTTCATCAAAACCTGCATTTGTGTTTTGATGTATGGTGTTTGTTATTTCTTTTATTTTTTTATATTTCTACAAAATAAAAGTTTTTAGTGTATCAACAGAATACAATTAGGTCAAGAAGTATTTGGGAATTTTTATGCTTCTTGCATTTATACACCACCACAATGAGTTTGAAATAAAACAATCAAGATGTAATTGAAGTGTAGACTTTCAGCTTTTCTTTAAGAGTTTTCCAAATCTTCATAACTTAACGTAACTTCATTTTCACCAATATGAAGTCTAAGAAAAGCTCAATGCAAATGAATAAGGCCATCATTAGGCCAAAAAAAAAAAAAACCCAAAAAACCTAAATCTATAAAAGGGAGAGCAAAAACCTTAGATGTGGCCGAATCAATTGTTTGGTCCATTCTTAAAAAGAAAGAAAGCACGGGTGAGCTCAACAACATCTAAAGGCCTGGAAGACTATGGAAGACAACTAGAGTGGGTGATTGCAGAATCCTTTCCTTGGTGCAGAAAAACCCCTTCACAACATCAACAGAAGTCAAGAAGAAGGTATAAGTGTCATTGTCAAAAAACTACATTCAAGAGACACGTTCATTACCACTGGTAACATTCAAGAACAGGAAAACCAAATTACACTTTGCCAGAAAACACTTAAAAGCTCAGGATTCCAAAGCATACCACATCATGTCAAACATGGCAGAGGCAGTGTTGTGTCATGGACATGTATGGCAGCCAATGGAACAGGTTCACTGGTGTTTATTGATGATGTGACTGTTATCCCAATAAAAGACTTTTTATTGATGATGTGACCGTTATCCCAATAAAAGACTTTTTGAAGGCAAAGCAATGAAATATTCTTCAATGGTCAAGTTAGTCTCAACCCAGTAGAGCAGCTTTTCAGTTATTGAAGACAGAACTGAAGGCAGAAAGACACACAAACTTGAGGTCTGGCAAGGCATCTCCAAGGACGAATCAGAATGTGGTGATTTCCATGGGCTCCAGACTTCAGGCATCATAAACTGCAAAGGATTTTCCAAATCCAAATATTACAAATTAATGGTTATATATACAATTATGTCACCTTGCCCAAATATGTCTGGAAATGGCGGTACTGTGGGTACAATTACTTAGTTAAAGTAGTAGTGTAAATTAAATGGTAAAATAAAACTAAAAATCTACACTATGATCACATCTTGACTGATTTTGTATCAAATACATTTTTGTGGGGTATGAAAACAGTCATTGTCTAAATTCTTCTGGAACTAACTGTACATCCCTCTTGTTGTTGTGCAAATGTACATAGTGGAAAAATAAACCTGTTCTTCCTAAAATGTTGCAGCTACAACAGAGAGTTATAACACACACGTATAAAATTCTGTACACTGGAGTGAACACTGTGCCAGTGGAAATATTGTACTCAGTACAGCCAGTTATTCAGAAGCAGAATGATGATGATAAATGAAGACAAACTTCAGTGTGAGTGTACACAGAAAATGCCCTCAGGGAGAAGAACAGGTGCTTCAAAGAGGAGGAAGATCTCAGGTGGGTTTTCTTTGATTTTCTCTCAGCTCTGTTCTTCTCCCAGATTACCGCTGGCTTGCAGAGAAATAAAACCACTCAAAAAGAGAGTGATGCTACTTTGAAGAGTAAAATAAGAGTGACATGGACACAAGCCAAACCACACCTTCACCATCCACAGAGGTTTACTGGCAGGTGGTGAGTGGCGCACAAAAAGGGTTAAACTCATCACACTTTCAAGGAGGCGGACTGAGAGGAGAAATGTGAGTACTGATGGAAAATCCTACAGTCACATACATAAACAAGGCAAATGACTAACAAAGGTACAGGTACAACAAAAAATGTTGAACTTGCAGAAGAAATATATTTGCTCTACAACAAAATGCAAAAAGGGCAAAATAATACAAAGACTGTGATTAAATGGGTGTGTGAGAATGTGTGTTCTCACCCCGTCTCCCTAATTGCATGGTATGATGTCACTGCATTATATGACAAATTAGTTTTACACATGTAATCAGTCAGTACTCTATTCTGGCTCATAACTTTACTGTCTGGCTTCATAATGAAAAACTGCCTGTTCTGGTATCATTACAGTGCAGAGATGATTTGACATGATGGCGACTCAAATATACTGTAGCTATAGGGAGGGGCATAGACTAATCTGTGGGCAGATTTATGATGGCAAATTTACTGTAAATAAATTAGAAAACAACCAGTGAATAAGACATGTCGACCAGGCTTAGTAAAAATATTCTCAGGTGCTTCAAACAACCTCAGTCAAAAGCGGTCCTAACAGTGAGGAGGGAGATACAATAGGCTTTAAATGTGGAGATAATGATGTTCACCCTCCCACAATCATCATGTTGCTTTTCTTCTTCTTCAGAAGTGACAGAAGTAAAAAAATTGAGAAAAAATAGCTTGAGGGAGAATTCATCTGTGCGTCAGAGAATTGTTGCTGCGACGGAGCAGAAGCGGTTAAACCATCCAATGAGCACTTCAGATGATACATAATGGCAGCTTTAAGCCTGTTATTGCAGGCTCTTTTTATTCTAACCTTTTCCTCTTTTCTTGTGGATATTTTAAACTCTGAAGTTACCCATTAAATCTTAAGAAACAACAACAAAAAAAAAAAGTGATCACAGCTGAAACATCTCAGCTCTTATCAGTGGACACAAGCCCAAAAGCTTGTGTGATCAAAATTAATGCATTTTCATTCACTGTGAAAGCAGGTAGATGTACCAGTCAAAAGTTTGGACACACAAGGGAATTATCATGTTTTTCAGGAAAAGATACATGTCTTCAGCTGTGTTACCATCTTTGCAGAGGGATTTTCTAATGATGACCTATCCTTTTAAATGAATAAACTTACATTAGCCAGTGTTACTGCAAGACTGTACCAATGTCTGCACTGTGTTTACGATCAGTTAGATGTTATAAAATCTGCTTTTCTTTCAAAAACATGGTCATTTTTATGTTTGTGCAAACCTTTGGTAGTGTATGTTTAGAATAATGACAGGTGGACAGAACCTCATTTAACAGATTAAGGTAAGCTGTTGTCCACAAACATCAACAGTACCACGAGTGTCCATCTCCACCGGATGAATGTGACAGTGCTGTGTAATAATTTACTTTATTTTCAGATCTACAAACTTCACAGTATAAATCAACACATTGCTATATGGCTACTCAGAACAAAGTAGAATTCCTAGCACAACTTGACCTAGTGCCAAGGTGCACAGATGAGAGCAAATGGACTGAATGGACCAAATCTCCAGCAACACTCGAACAACTTTATTAACAGACCACAGCATCTTGGCATGTGGCCTTTTATCAGTCTATATTTGTCCTATTGCACTTTACACCATTACACCTAGTTTTTAGTACATTAAAATATGTTTTTATTTTTTATTATATATTATTATACAAAATATTTCACAATAATGAACTGTATTAAAAACACGTGCCCAATCATATCATTTCATCGTCATTATATATTTTTATTTTTTTCCACACATTTATTTTATAGTGTCCTATTTATTTATTTAAATGTGAACATTTTGGAGTTCCATAGTTCTACAGTATAACATTTCTCCACAATGGGAGAAGTGAATTAATTCATTCTGTAACACTTAAAATGTTAACAAGTGAGAAGCCAATGATGTCTTGTTTACTTTGCCCACAGCTGACTTACTCTTTAAAACACACTAAAAAGAAAACAGGAAAATGTTATTAGGCTTGAATTCATTAATAACCAACACTATCCTTCTTTTTCTGTTTCGCTTTTTCAATGTTACAGTGTGACTCAATATATAAATTCATTGACATGGTGTTTGAAAAATAAATTGGATTTGGATTAAAGGAGCCTTTATATATATCTGGACAGTACAGTGTGTACATCTGCTTGTTTGGAAATATTTCAGCAATTCCTTCATGAAAGCATCCATTCATTTAGAAAACAGTGTAGAAAATGAAGTACGTTTTTCAAACTCAACCACACAAACCGAGTCAAAATTGAACAACGTTTAAATGAAATATCTTTGATCAAATATGCATTTAAAATCTGACTCCTGCTCAAGTAAACGTGTTGCTGTTCTCTCCCGTTCTCCTCTTAAGGTTTCAACCACATTGCAGATGGTCACCCCTGAGCTGAGCCTGTGTGTGTGAGCCCAGAGTGTGTGCTTGCTTTAAAGCACGCTCATCAGTATTCCTCTCACTCTGGAGGAATTAGCTGCCAGAACACTGCTTTTTCTGCCAACTTTGATCCCAGGCCTCCCTTCAGGACCAGTAAGGTGGACAACAAACCGCACTCGTTAAAGCTCGTTAATGGACTGACACCAGGCTCAGAGCCTCAGGCGGAGTGCAGCAGGGGATCGCATGCACAGGAGTGTACAAGTGTAATATGCATCTCAACCTTACAAGCTTTCTGTGTGCTGGTGTCGATACTTAAATCAATTTTTCACTGATACAGAGTCTAACTAATACAGCAGCTAACCCCTGGGCTGTGAACTGAATATAATAGTCAAATCTAGTTTTAAATTTGTGGGATAACGAGTCGACCAGATGATGCTTGAGTTGACAAGAGGGTGCTGGAGAATAATGACACTGGTGAATAATGATTCCTGTCTTTTTCCTTTCTTTTTAAATGAATGTGGGCATTGATTTTGAAATGCCACAGAACATTTATCATCATTATTTAAAGATCTTCATTTTAATTGAACAGGATATGAACATGTGACATGAAGCTTTAATGAATTTCTGTACAGTCAATGAATTTGAACTTACTTCAGGTCTTCAGAATCCCTCGCCTGGATCAGAGGAGTTTCTACTGAATGTCCAAACACAGCGCCTTCTGAGCCTGCCAATAAAATGTAGTTTTACTATGTAATGCACATAAATCCTAGTCAAGCTTGAGTTTATTATACTATAGTATCACACATAATCTGCAAAGCAGGTTTCAATAAAGTATCTGCCTGTTAAGTTCATCTTAAGCTGGTTAAAAAAAAAAAAAAAAAAAAAAAAAAAA
>OMLM01012172.1:17732-38300 GCA_900302695.1 Helostoma temminkii
AAAAGTGAAAAAAAAAAAAAAAAAAAAAAAAAAAAAAAAGTTGGTGACCCAAGACTAGACATTTTCCTGATTCTGCCTGTGGTGCAACAGCAAATGTCAGGAAGGTGTGAGATTTCAAGATACTGTTAAAAGTCACCTGTAAATGTAAACTGTCTTTGTTAAATGGGAATCGTAACGCAAACATGAGCTTCTGTCCTTCTCCCTGTATTATGTTAGTGCGCATATAAAAATTAAAGTCAGCTAATATTCACGTGGCTGCTTCTCTGTGTGGTGGCTCTCCGTCAGGACTTGGACATGGACTAAACCATGTTAATGTTGTTAGTAACACTCAAAAATGCCCCTCCACCTCTACAAGGAATTCTCGTGGCTATGAGCATAACAGGTCGAGACTGCACATGGTCATCATACATCATTGCAGACGTAACTACAGGGTGGAAAAGAGTGTGTAGCTTAGGACCACGAGGGAATACACATCTCTGTTCATCTTTTCAATGTCTTATGAATCGACTTAACGACTTAACGTGCTGTTACCAAAGCCTTAAAATGATGATTTCTCACTTTGCACGTCCCTGATCAGCACATAGATTCTGTAAATCTAACAGTTTTTGAATTCATAATAAACCATCTTATGCCATAAAATCCCAACCGAGTGAGTTTTGACAGTTTTTGATCAGTTTTAATAAATTAAACTAATTTATAAATAGGAAAACACTATTAGTCTGTTTTAACCGAAGGTTACTTTATTTATTATCTTAACAATCATAATAATCAGTCCATCAATCTTATATTTTACCTGTGACTGTGAACTTTTCTGTTGTCATGATGACCTCCTCCTCATCTGCGGTGAACAGCAGCCTGCCACCATCACTACTTCGCACCTCCAGCCTCTGACACTGGGCCTCCACAGCCTCAGATCCTGCAGAGATACAGTAGATGTATACATGTACAGATTTCAACAAAAAGCTAAAACTACATACATATGAACTACATAAAACAGCAAGAATTCCCTTATTTGTATCAGTGCATTGTTCCACATTTTATCAGTGTTTCAGTAACTAAACATATTTTATTTTGACAACTAAGAATCATTAAATAAAAGATTTACACCTGAAATGTTAATTTACTCCGACATGCTATGATACCGTTCTTTTGGTAAACGACCATTTATCTCAGATAAATGGTGCCTTATGTGTTTCTAACTTTGCAAATCAGCTTTGAAAAATAATGTTAGCAATCTGAAATAGTTTATGAGGTGCTTGCACTGCAAATGAAAGGCGCCCAACAGAGCTGGATCAGCCGCAGTGCTACAATGACTGGAGACAAATCAGGAATCTGTTCCGCTGGTGAGGAATATTAATTTCTGTTCTCCAGACTTTGGTGTTTGTCCAGATGTGCATGCAGCAAGTTAAGGTCTTGTTTTCTCACTTTCTCCTGCTTCTCTGCCATTAATCCCTGAGCTGCGACATCCGGGGAATTTAATTATTCTCGCCAACTTTCATGTCATTTCAGAGAAAATGTGCTTTCTACCAAAAGCAGGCACTAATTTTCTGAGGAAGGTCAAGCATGACCAAAAAAGTGTCATATCACCAGTCTTGTCAAATCAGCATCAACTCTCAACTTATGTTGGCTAAGATCAATAGCTATTACTGTTAATAAGCAGGTCAACTACTCTCCAGTGGTCATTAATCATGTAAATGACTTTGGTAATTTGGACTGACTGATGGTGAAACTTCCAAGATAATAAGAAGAATCCATTGCCCTTTCAATAAGTGCATCAAAGGTTAGTGTGTGGTAGAAACTACGGAAAGTCTTTTTCTGGCCTAGAGATAATTAAAGAGAATTTAAAGATAAATTGTTGCTTCAATCTTGATTAAAGTCATTAATAAAATAAGACTGATCAGGCAATTTACAGCTGAGGCACATTAATCCAAGACCACTTTTTAAATAACTTGTATGTACAGGCAAGATAAAAAGCCAGACATGAGTGTAAATAAGGACAGGGAGCAAAACCGTTGCTCTTGGTTTAAGCCGTTACCCACCAGCTGGCAAACACAAGTGGAGGTTTGTGATTTCAGATGAAAAGGCACCAGAACGAGATGCTTGTTAAAGAGCTGGAGACTCACCCACTGTGAGCTGGCCGGTCATCTGGCCTTGGCTGTTTCTAGCGTTCAGTGTCACGTTCTTTTCTGACCGCAAGACCAACAAGCTGTCCTGGGGAAAGCGGGGGAGACAGCAGGAGAAACACAAAGGATTTCTATTATGATCAGGTAAAAAATGGCCAAAATCCTCATCTTTTTTTCCCTTTTTGTCATGATGCCACTGAAAGACATAATTAACCTATAAATATTACACTTTAGTTAAGAGTTACATCGTCGACCATCGGCGGTGATTGAGACAACGCTACACTAAGTGAACAGCAAATGAGCCTCATATTTAGCAGCGTACAGTAAGTGGTAGATATAAAATAACACACATATGCAACTGATGAAGTAAAAAAAAAAAAAAAAAAAAAATCAGAGTGAGTGAGTCACTGTGTTGGTGGCTGACGGAGAAGTGGAACATCATGTTTCATGGTGATGGCCGGTGCGATAGAAAAAAGAAAGACAACACCTTCACCTTAAAATATTCACACTCAGCAGCCATGACATAAAAAACATTGGTACTGTCAAAAGAAACTTTATCTGGATATAAACCTATAAATAAAGCTACAGAGGACCATAATGGAACCAAATAAACTAAATTATCCACAGATGAGTAATATAATGCAGTCAGAGTTTGGGTAAACTGGGGGTGGCAGGGAGCAAGATGTGCGTTTCCTATCAGTGACAGGTGTAGGTGTATCCCTTTCTTCACTGCAGACATTTTAACGCTGGACATGTTCTGCTTTCTGGCATTTCTGCATTTTGCAAGTTTATGGCTGTTTGACATTTGAATGATACCACGCCTGTGTGTGTGCATCACTGTGTGAATGCTTAAAAGGCTTTGACTGTGTGCAAGTGCTGTCAATTGTCCGTAACTCTCTGTGAAACTGAAAACAGCTCAGGACATGGAGTGCAAAATGTGACACTATAGTGGGCGCTGTTGACCGGTCTGCAGCAGCACACAGGAAGGCTGCTGCAGAACAGGAAACCAGGTGATGCTGAATGTAGCAAAACTTTTACAGTGTTGCTGTTCAGCATGTGTGATGGATTTTACTTGTGAGATCTAATAACTGATACATATGGAAAGGATGTGGATGAGTCTTCGTAAATGAGTCCTTATCCCTAGTATCTTGTTAATGAATGAGGGCCAACGTGTGCTAATACTAGAGGCTGAACTTAATGCCATTAAAAGAGTTCAACCTTAGAGGTGGGAGTAAAGAGTTCGAACATCAGCAGGGAGCTTGGAGTTGAACTGCTGCTCTTTCAGATCAAAAGCAGCCAGCTGAGGTGGTTTGGGCATCTTATCAGGAAGCCACCGGGGCACCTTCCACTGGAGGTGTTCCAGGCACGTCCAACTGGGAGGAAACCCCAGGGCAGGCCCAGAACTCGCTGGAGAGATTATATATCTCACCTGGCCTTGGCATGCTTTGGGATCCCACAGAAGGAGCTGGAGAGATGGATGTGTGGATTAAGTTACTAAACCTGCAACCACTGCAACCCAACTTTGTATAAGTGGATGAAAATGGATGGGTGGGAAGGAAATGGAAAAGGAAATGAGTGGGTCAGGGTTTTCCACAAACCAACTGGCCCATCACCCTGCACAGAGCTGACACACTGGGTCGATTTGTGGGTGAATGCACACATGGGATAAATATAACAGTGCTTGTGTAGATTATGCATGTACATAAGAGTCATGTAGTAACAGAGTGAAAATGTTGAAAGGACTGGGTGATATTTCATCAGCTTGACTAAACACTGCATGTATAATCTTATGAGAGCAATAAAAATACAGCCAGAGCCTTGTTGATGAGCATCATGGATGTTTTAGCAGTCTACTGTGTAATAATAGCTATGATTCACATCCAGCAGTATGTATGGTGTAAAAAAAGAAATGCATAACAACAGAAAATGTGCCTTTGGAAGTAACCTAGTCATAGTCCAGACATTAACCTGACAAAAATTCACACCAAACATCTGCGAGAGTTGTCTGAAATTCCTCGTGAACATTGCGCAGGTCTAATCTACAGGCACCAGAAGTGCTTGTTTAAAGTTACTGCTGCAAAAGAAATTTTGACAACTTGATAAACCTAAAGGTTTTTTTCACCTGCACATTGAATATTTAAGATTCTAACAGTCTGAGTGTTATTAAATCAAGAATATTTTGTTTTTCTAAACATGTTACTTACACATCATGATCAGATTTAATTTTATAACCAATTAAAAGCATATGCCTACCTTTTTTGCCACTGTAGGTGGTGCTGACAACATGACATAGTGACTACTCATATTCTTGATTGTAAACAGGTGAGTGTGTGTTAATATTTAAAAAATTCTGCTCACCAGTTATAATCAGATTTATAGTCCAGTGCTGTAATAACTGATATTCTCTGTGGATTCATCACTGCCAGTGATGAAGTGACTGTTTATAAAGTACAAGCAGTCATTTCACACATCATTAAGATAATAATATTGATTAGTTCAGCCTAAACACTATTCATTAAAGGGAACACAGTCATACCATACACTTCTGTCTCACTGACTGCCAGTTATTTCTCATCTATTTTGTAGAGAGTTTCTGGATTCGTGTCTCTTTATTGTCCACACTACAGTTAAGCTCCACACAAAAGCACCAAACTAATTTACTTTGCCTCCATAAGCAAATCCACTGATGGCACACACGGTTGATGATTTGAACTTAATACTTCTCAAATCAGTGTTCAGGTACTTTTACTGTAATACCTTTATACACGTTTAGTTATACTGTAGCTTCCCATCTGAGCCAGTAACTGTGATATGAAGTCTAACGGATTTGATTAAGTGCTCGTTCCTGCTGGAAACTGATTAATTCAAGTTTCCACTTTGCAAAGGTTATTTGGTACATTTTCATTGCTCCTTCTTCATAAAGCACAGCTCCATGAAGAAATTTGAGTTGTAGATATGAAGTATCCCTTTAGAGAGTTTTTTAGGTATTAAACTATTTCCTGAGCAGCCATGAGTGAGTCAGTGTTGCTCTCCTCAACACTTCTTTGGGATCACATAAAAGGCTTTTTTAGTCACTGTGCCGGCCGAGGAAGGTCAAGTGCAGATCAGAGTGAATGCACATAAATGGAGCCCGTTGTTGTAGTAGCACTGGGCTCCATCAGGCTGAAAAATTACCATGGCTGCTGTAAGGCAAAGGATGCATTCCTGCATACAATGAATAAGATCACAGCCAAAACAAAGCACATGGCTTTGATGAAACAGTCTGACAACAATCCAGCCTTATATGATGCTGCTGCTTTTCTCTGAGTGAATGTAAAATAAAATCCAGACCTTTAAACACAGATAAAGAGCAATTCAGGGTTTAACTGTAATCCTAACCAAACATTTGCATAAATATATTTAAATTCTAATTATATTTGGTTGTTGTGCTAAAGGCTAATTTGCATACTGAGCCGATCAAGTAAATATAATGAAGAAAACATGTCACAAGTTGAAAAGGTACGCTTATTATGTCTTCATTTCCTCGTTTAAATATCAAATCTTGCAGACAGGCTTTTTGCATGCTGGGTAAAGGCTGTTTTGGAACATGTTTGCAGGCATATTAAATATTTTTCAAATTAAAAGCCCCATATTCTTTCAGGGTGATACTGTTGGCTAAATTATATTGGTTCTAGCAAATTCTGTTTAAGGATGTTCAGATCTTTGAGGCATTTCTGCAGTTTGCTCCAAAAAGCTTTAATTTTAATCACAGAGTTAAGAGAGTGAACGACATTAACCCTCATCAGTGCACTCAAATTCAGAACTGGTGCATCTCTAATGCAGGTAGGTGAGAATCTGTCAGGAAGAAGTTCCACTTCAGTAAAGATACACCTGCATCTGATGCTATTTATAGATCAGTCAGGGTCCCCTGAGACGATAACGAGAGCCAACAGTCTGAAGAGCAGAGATTTGATTAACTCTACCTGGGCACTGTGTTGCCTCATACCACGTTGTTTTCAGACTGAGGCAAAGCACGGAGATGCAGTTTTACACTTTATGTCCAGGGCAGGCTTTTTATAATTAACAGATTTTATATGTTTTACTATCATGTAACGAGCTGTAGAGTACATGAACCAGTGACACTGTAGTTCAAATCTGACCTCTCAAAACTAATCAGTTGATGCAATGTAACTCGAAGTCAAAGACAGATTCAGTTATTTTACTGTAGCATATACTATATAAATTAGACCTATGGTAGATGTACAGAAATAAGTTAGAGTGATTTCCCTGGCCCTCTACTTGTCTTTACATCCACCTACTGTTTGCATCAGTGGGTTTTAACCACATTCAATCGAATCAAAGGCCAAGGCTGCAGGCTAAACGCTCAGGCAGCTGATTGTTTTCTCTGACCACGTCCAAGCAGAGAGGAGGAACTAATCAGTGAAATCAGCTCCTGCAGTCCTTAACATAAATAAAATACCTGCGTCTCTGCGGCCTATGATTGATATTCACAGGAAAACATCAATTTACAAAACACTAAAAACAACAAATCTGAGTGGACTGACCACTTTGCTAAAATGCATCAGTGCTGCTCATAAAATCTAATTTGACCTCTGCTGTCCTCAAACAGCAGCAGACATTATTACACTAATGCATGTGAAAAACGGGAACTATTCCAAGACAAATCACTAAACCTTCCTCCTTTGTGTATTCTATCCAAGCGTTTGTAGAGAAACTACCAGGAATCCAAACAACGCATTAGTTCAGTAAGATGAAATGTTACTTTTGCAATAGGAAAGTTTGTATACAGAGCAATTTCCCTTTCATTTAAACAGAAGCACAGTGTGTGTGGATTCACAAAAAGATATAAAACTAAAGTAAATACTGAGCCACCACAGAAACTTCACAATATTGTAGTAACATTGTGAACTTTTCCCATAAACCAATGTTCTGACAGTGGCTGCTATAGTCACAACAAACTTTGAGGTCCCTCTGTGAGGAAAGCGAAAAGGGGCAAGAAATGCCTGGTCAAACATTTGGTTGTACAAACACAAATTATGAATGCAATGTTCGCCTGCCAGGCTAAATTTTAAGTGTGACACGGATTTCAAAAGCCTGAAATTACAGTCACTTTATTGCTTTCAGACGGGTGAAATTTCAAGCGGCAAACTGATTTCACATGCCTGAAATTATAGCAGTATTGTCGCTTTCACAGGTGTAATTGGAGCTGCTGTGCTGCAATCACAAGCTTGAAATTTCAAGTGTAAACTGGAGTTCAAACTTTGATAGTAATGATGTCCTATGGAATCACAATGGTCCCTTTGTGCTATAACAATTCAAGTGTGTCTGAAAAAGCCGACACGCAGATGGATGGATAGAAAGATAAACACACATGTAAAGGGAAGGCCCCCAGGGCGAGGAAAAGTAATATACAGAATATTCCATCCATCTGCCTGTCAGGTTAGACAGACAGGACAGGTATTACTGAATGCTGCAGCATAACAATAGCGGTACATAGTAAAAGAATCACAACACTGAATTTCTGTAGTCCAATTTACACTTAAACCTTCAAACAGGAGTGTCGCACCCCGTCCATAATATTTGATAAGGAAACAACATGGGGGCTCAAATCAGCCCTGCACTTGAAATTTAACCTTCCATAGATGCACAGTTCCCAAATCATGGGTATGAAGAGGCAGGTGTGATCACTTGGATCCACACAGTGTGGTACACGTCGGGAAGAAAATGTAAAAAGAGCCAACACTAAGGTGGTGGAGCCTGAATTTTAACAACGCGACTGGGGAAATAGTTAAATGCAATCATATAACACAGTATACAGTCTATATAGTATTCAGTTAACCTGGGTGAGATTTTTAAACAAAGCACTATGTCTTTAAACATCATATCAATGTCAGGTATGTAGTATTTATTTTGATTAGACTAATAAAACCACACTCTTTATTTTTAACATTTGGTTTAAGTTGTACGGTAACTTTGTAAATTAAACATTAATGCCCACTTTAAACAAATGAGACACAGACTAAAACCTGCACCAGTGGATCTTCACCACTTTAGGATAGTGCTAACAAGTTGGATAAACAATAACATATTATCACCTTATGAAGCTTAGGGTGAATGGTTAATATTAACACTTTTAACACCAAGACCTTTTTATTCATTCAGCATGCTCTTGTTATAATTAGTTGAACAAAAACCTGCATAACAGACATTCTCATTCATGTAAAGGGTGGCCTGCAAGGAAAAGAAACATATTTTTATCTTTTGACCTGCAAAAGTGTCTGGAGGTACGTTGCCAACAACGTAAACTAAATAGTGCATAGTTACCAGCTCTCATTTCACAACATGCTACTGAAAGTGTTGATTTCATAGCTGCTTAGCCTGTAATTTGTTGCCAACTGTCAGTGTTACTGCCAAAAAAGCACAGCAGGAGCCATTTTCACTTGGTATTCAAAGATTATGGCTCCAACACTGAAGATTCAGTAAAGCACTGATAGATCCATGGGAAATCAAACTAAATCTACTCTAAGTTCAGCTACTTGTCTCTGTAGGAAGTTGGACACTGAATATAAGCTATTTTGCTATATTTAATTCTGTTGCACTACAGAGTTCACTTGTGTTTGTGGTACTGGCTTGTTGATCAATGGTGGTTACTCATTGGATAACCATAATCCCTGCTTCCTCAGCGCTTGACATATTTCCTCAGGTGAGAAATATTGAGTGACCTACAGAGATTTTTTTGTCCTGCAAATATCTCTGGAGGCGGTAGATAAGAAGAGCACTGCACAGCCTGTCTGTAAAACAAGACAGTAAAAATGTCTGCAGGTGGTACTGAAGGCAATGGAAATAAAATGAAGTACTGGCTTTATCCAGTGTTCGGGCATCTGCTATGGTCATGAAGGGTTTGCTACTGCCAGGAGTGTTATATTTAAATCAACATTGAGCTCCAATGAGAACATCAAAGAGCAAGAGGGAGTAATTCCATGTTGTTTCTCAATCTGCTGTGGCAAATTGTACCCACTATTGAGCCTCATTCTCCATCGACATCCCCAAAAAAAAAAAAAAAAAGATCAAATTTCCATGGAACCCCAGCTTCCAGTGTTTGAAATTGCTTTCTGCACCATGCCTAATCACTGAAAAGGCGAACAATCCAACTGAGTATCTGTGATTCTAGGGAGAGAGAAGGAAATTTGGATCAACTTTTCAGTAAAGCTGTGTTGGTTAATCTACTAAACATCAAAGAGCCGAAAGGGAAGGGAGGAAGTGGAAGAAGGGTATTTATCATGTGGGTTTGATTGGAAATCCAGTGGGGAGACTCTGGTCCCTTATTGTGTGTAATCTCCTGTAGGTTTGTATGTAGCCTTAGTGGAGTGGAGAGGCAGCCTATTACCCATCCCTTCCCGATAGGAGGCCCTGATAGTGCACTGTTGGAGGATAAGAGGAAATGGAGAGGACACTGAGGAGAGGAGCACTGAGAGAGAGAGAGAGCGTAATCTCTCCTATCCAGGCACAAATAGAAGGTAATATCAAAGTATTGTTTGATTATAGATCAGAGGAAAGTTGGTCTTTGTTGTTAATGAATTGATCACAATTTCCTCAAAAGTGAGAAATCAATACCTGCTTGTCTGCTACTTCCAAGAGATCCTTCTCTGAGAGACCTTAGTGCTGCGCACAGTATTGATCAACAACAGCTTGAAATTGATGAGAAAGGAGCAACTTACCCTTCTGGACTGGATCTCTTTTACATACAGAGGCAGGAGAAACTCAGACACTCCTTCCAGGCGAATCCCATCTTTGTTCAGCTGGAGGTTTCCCATTCCGTCCTGAAACATAATCATTATCATCAGTGATGCTGTGATGAAAGTGCAGAGTTTTCTGATTTGATTCAAAGCACTGCAGCTTCCAAGATGCCTGAAAAAAATGAATCCTGCTGTTGCTGAACTGCATTAGGCAGAGCAGCTCTTGGACAGGCAGCAGAGTTGAGTGACAGAGATGAAGTTGGACATGACATCGAGGTGACAATGCTGCAGTGGGAGGCAGACTGAGGAGAACCAGGCTAATGTGGCAGCTGTGGATGTGAATGTTGAGGAGAGTCAGGAAAATGACAAAAATATCAGATGGTCATGCAGATTTACACAAGTTAGTATAGTACTAATGTGAAAACTGTTGATAAATGTTGAATGATGATGATTATCATCATGATTGGTTATGATGAAGAGTTACCAAACTGAACTCATGCAATAAGGCATTGACAAAGACACAGGTAGGTTATTTTTTTGTGGATGCCAGCGACAAACATTTAACTTGTTCATATAACTTAGTATAATCAGTATCCTTCTAAGTATTAAATGACACAGTGTCAGTGGTTTAAGAGTAGTGACAGCGGCATGATGATACATCACATCTCCATAATGTGACAAACAGTATGTTGGTTTTAGCTACAATAGGTCTAATTCTTGTAGCATTCTTAAGAAGAAAGTCCTTTTTAAACCCCAATTATGCTCTTTTTATGTGTTGATTATTATAAAATTGACCAGTATTTTCTATTTTGTCATTTGTTCTCAGATATGAACAAAATCCACCCACGTTAAAGACCACTCTTATGCACATTTCAGTGTTGACATGTTTGTGCAATATAAATGGTTATTGCAGTTTTGTCGATTCTACAGTTGTATAATATTATAGGACTGAAATGACATCATCATATCATCAATAATATTTGTAAAATATGAGAACAGATTATTTTAAAAGCATCATGTTTTTAGGAATTAATAAATACTACACTAGAACTTCAGTTAACATCGTAGGACATCACCATGAAACATGATGTCTGTGCAGATTTCTCCGTCATCCAGGTGAAGTTATCTTGAAGTTGAATCATGACAATTAGACTCGTTAGGTCAAAACATTTTGTTACTGATCCAAGTAGTCTGAGGAAAGTTGGTTAGATACCATAAATTGATTTACAGTAGTCATGTTATGCAAAATGATGATCATTATTAATATAAATATTATCATCATTCATTTTTATACATTTATATGGCTCTTGGGTGTATGTAGACACACACCAAGCAGGCTAGAAGCCCACCCTCATTTTGCAGTTTGTATGTCTGTTCCCTGTCCTTAGGATGCTTCGTGTAAGGCTAGCAGTAGAGTCACCATTAACAACGCAGTCGGACACACAACATGGCACTATGACATGGCAGAGTGACAAATTGCAATATTTCGTTATCTGGCACGGGGCAGTGTATTTACAATATAAATTCTTACTTTTGTCAACACTGTACTTCTGTAAGTACTGTGATTTGCTGTACAGTTGAAACTATAAGTTTACTATTGATATGGTATGTTAAGGTTAGTGGCCCACTTACTGCTTCTGATCACTATTACTATGTCTGGTTATTGTTGTTGTATCGTTATAATTTGCGTATGAAGCAAATCAATAAACATAATAATGTTTTTTTGTTTTTTTTTTAATATTCCCCCGTGGCTGACTTGTTTAAACACAGCATCCTGACCCACTCCTGGCACTGGACAGCTTCCCCCCCCCTTTCTTTTTTTACAAATTCAGTTGTGCATGTGTGTTATTTTACAGTATATGCATCACTTTTACGACTTAATTTGAGGCTTGTCTGCTGTTCATGTCGTGCAGCATTGTCTGGTGACTTCAGTGATCTCTTTTTGATTTCTGTGAGACATGGCCCTGCAGATTCCTATTCTTTTATAGGCACCAAGGGAGTATTTACATGTGCTAAATAGGAACAGCAATGTGCTCTCAACTTAGGAGAACATGGGATTCACCAACATGAGAATGAAGTTATGAGCAAAATCAGCGGTGTAAGAATACGTCATGGATGCAAAGTAGATTTTTCGTAGGACCGGACTTTCTAACAAGCTTAATGAAACTTAGAAAGATAATGGTGAATGCAGCCCATTGTCCTTATTTACCTCATTGTCTTTGTTTTTTTTTTTAAATATTTAATGAAACTATTCATCAATGGAATTTCCCTTAGGAATTTATAAAAAACCAACACAGAGAAATAAAAAATATCAAATGAGTTAGTAGCTGTACAAAGAGTTCTTCAACACACCACTTTTACTATTTCCAATTACTTTAGAATAAGTTACCATATAATAACCTTCATCAGGAATTTCAACACGCAGTCAGATTTCTGTATGGAAAAAGATGACCGGAGCAGTTTCATTCACTTACACATTTATAAAATTTAATTATGGTAGCAAAGTCTTTATATTGAGGTGCAGGGGATGAATCCCAAAGACAGTTCTAATAAATTAATATCAGCAGTAACAGTAATGTCATGTGCCTCTCCATAGGTAATAGCTCGACATTAAGGAAAATCATAAAATTACAAAGACTTTATAAGATGATGCATTGTTCTGTGGCTCCATTTCTTATGTCACATGCATTGTGACTTATTTCAAAAGAAACTGGATAGTGTTATGCTTTGCTACACCACAATGAGGAAAGTAAAGTTTAAGGGAAGCTTTGTGAGAACGTGTGTGAACAGATGGGATGTGTGGAAAGAGACCATAGTGCTAGCAGCACAAATGGATGCCAATAGTGAATTATAGAGTAGGAGTGTAGTGGGCAGAGCTCCATCATACACAGTAGAGAGCCAGGACTGGGGACAGACAGAAGGACAAAGTCAGAAGAGCGGAAGAGGTGGGTGGAGCACTGTGAAGTTCTTTGTATAGTAGCAGCAAGACTTTAAAGTCATTCTTGTGCTGAAATGGAGGTGATGCAGTGGGGTACAAACGTACATGCTGCAGTCAGTAAGATTAGTAGGTATGAGGTGGAAGGAACAGAAGGGTGTTACTACAGTCCTGTCATGACATGCCCTTCAGCGCCAGTGAAAGACAAAAATGCACAGAAATGTTTCTGACGTGGAAAAATGACAACTGGCATATTTTGTTGCGTGAGGTTTAAAAGGAAAGTGAAGCGTCACAGACAACACCCAAGATCACAGTGTCACCTCTAACAAGCAGGCAGATGTTGTTGAGGTGTTTTGTGGATGATGGGAGTCTGTCGCGCTGAGCTTTACAAGACTCCTGGGTGACGCTTTTCCATCAGGGGCAGAGGGTAAGCCCATACAAATGAAGCGCAATACATCATCCAGGCCAAATTAAGACACAAAGAGAGAAGTCAGGACAGCTTGGGTCACATCTCTTCCCGGATACATGGACGTGCGCTTAAGAAATGTACTTTGTCCAAAAAAAGACTGAATTGAATTTATCTTAGCCAACAGTATTTAAAACCATGAATACAAAATACAACATTTGACTTTAGGACCTTCACTGATTTTGCACATATAGTAAGGATCAGTTAAATAGTTGTGCTGGGTACGTCTCAGTCTGTAAAGAAAACTGATTTCTTAAGGTTGAGAAATAACCTTGGGCAATTGGACACTTTTTAATGCAGGTATTCACCGAGCACAGAGGATCTAACAATAAGATGCCATTAGATAAATTATAGAAAGGCTCCACAGACCTTCTGCTATGCTTCTCAGAAGACTCATCATTCTTACAGTATCTAACAGATTTTTCAGATATATTTTTAAATATACAAGAATATGTTCTTACCACATTTGCTTCATTTTCTGTGTAAAAAAATAAATAAATAAAAAATCTCATGTTCATTTTCATAGACACGGTTTTTTTTTTGTTGTTTTTTTAAACCAGCTATAAACAGAATTCCATCAGGCATTGTGATACATGAAAAAAGAAAAAGAAACTGGCACATTTTAATCATTATTTGCAATTCATTTGAAATTTTTGATCTTCATAAAGGATTCTGACTATAATTTTTAATTTCCAAACTCTGTTGAGCCGTTTTCTGTCTGATTTTTGTTTGATTGGTGGATAAACTTTCATACATATGTTTGCTGCCCTATTTTAGGTGCATATTAAATAAACTAAACTCATTGTAGGAGCCAGCAGTTTTCATCTTGACCCATACTAGGGACTAGAGTCCAGATATAAACTGTACAGACTTTTCTCTCTTTTGAGTCTCCTCCCTCCTAGACAGGTTAGCATACTTGTTTTTTTCCCAGTTTTGGTGTTTCACCTGTAGCTTTGCCATCATTACAAAGTTTCCTTTCCTTCCTCCAGTTTTGAGAGCAGTACATCAGGTTTTGTGTGTTATTTCCCCAGACAGGTGAGCATATGCCTGTCTTACCAGAAATAGCGAGAAGGTGACTTCTGGCTTTGCCTGGCAGCTTTTCTGGAACAGAAACCCAGCTGTGTGACATCTGGTAGACAAACTTTAGTCCTTGACCATGGATTTTTATTCTTGACTTCTGGGAATATGATCTAAGTTCTAAGTGTGACTCACCCGACATCTGAGGTTCTTTTTTATCTCACAGGTATTCATTCTTTGAAAGTGACAGACTTAGTGTGTTATGTGCCACAACAAGTAGTCAACGTAGTGAGCAGATCATATCCTCTATCACTGTTGAGCGGCTCACTGGTGTCTGATGTGGCCGGCTTTCTTGAGCCTTCTTGTGATGTCCAACCTCTACTGGTCTATAATCCTGACTCCTTCCCAGCCAATCTCTTGGCGGGTCTTGGACTGGTGTTCATTAACCGCAGATGTTGCGCATTTCTGGTGTTTCCCTGGTCTCTTCCACACGGTGGAGAACACCAGGACAAGAGTAATGCTTCATTCCAAATCCTTCCAGGAGCTCACTTCAACATAAAAATGTCTTTAGGTCTAGAACTCTTCTCATTCCAGTTGATATCAGTGACAACCATAAAACCAGACAATATGTCAGGATATACAGCAGCTGCTTACTATAATACCAAAATAATCAGGGTGTAGTTTGGCACACGTTTCCATACGAAGCTTGGAAAGTCCTGAGAGATGTGCAGTAGTTAAGTACATTTTCTAGAACAACACCAAAAGCACTGATAAGGTCTTTTACCCTTGACACAGAATGATGGCAGGCAAAGGAGTAGAAGAGTGATAGCAATAGTCAGGGGATGCGTGTTGACAAAAAGGTAAATTGTGTGCACTGTCCCTGAAAATGTCAGGAGCTCACAGCATCTTCCCGTTTGGTTTTTGTTCGAAAATAACACATTCTGTGTCAGTCAAGTATTTTCTAAGTCTTTATAGAATCGAGACGAGCTGAGGCACACAACATAAGATGCTGTTCATTTCAGGTGCGCCTGACTGAATACATTTCTTCCAAAAGTCAAAACAGAAAAAGAAAGAAATTACCTATACTTGACCTATGTAAAAAAATTATTAATAGTTGACAAACGTCCTTTAACCTGGTAAACCGTGCTAAGGAGTCAGACAGACATGGTTGCCATTTCAATGACAACATAATTACGTTTTCGTCACTCTTCTATACTTACATAGTTTTGTAATATTTTAAATTCAATTTGATATTAGGTTAAGTACTTCTGCACACTCAATGCCAATCGATTAATTTTGACCTCAAAACACATTTCATAATTTCTGAGCTTTTCATTGAAATTAATACGTTTTATGTAACAGCAAAAATCTAGCTTCATGGAATTAGTGACATGGTTCACATTATTCCTTAAGGTATCTTTGAAATGTTAATCTGTCAAAATTGTAAATTATGGAAACATCTTTAGTGCTACAAAGCCTTTATGGTTTGTGTATTTTATAGCTTTTTGCATCCTAGTGGATTAACCCATTTGGCAGTAAAGAGAAAATTAACAGACAATTTCTTGCAGAGCAACTTCCCCATGAAATTTGCATCTGGTGTCCTACAGCCAAAAATAGGGCCTTGTGTGCTTCTCCATGTCCTACCCCTCATTGTTTTTTTTGTTTTTTTTTTTAAATGTATTCTTTGTTTAGAGAATATTTCAACAATTACAAACCAGTCACGTGAGAACAGCATGGATTGCAGTCATTCCTTCCTCATTATAATTTTTTCTTCTTTAACACAGTAAGAATTTAACACATTTTTCAACTACAACTGCATCTAAAGTGTACACGACAACTTAAGAGGGATAAACAGTGGAAAATGTGTTATTCATATGCCATCTCCATAAAATGTCAGATGTGTGGCTGTGATTAACATACAGTGCTCTGAGGCAGGCCTGGGTGTGGTAAGATCAGATAATTAGTCTAGGTAATTAATAATTTAAGTCATTTACAAGCAAAGATGGCTCATTGGCTTCATGCAGTTTTGTATAATTCAATATCAAAATTCAGTATTTAGGTTTTAGATGTTTGGTCAAACAAAACGAGCACTTTGAAAACATCACCTTGGACTGAAGAGAATTGTGTTTTTGACATTTTATAGACAACAATAATAAATAAATAATAAAGTAACTCAAAACATATAATGGAGAAATTGAGTAATTATGAAAATTCAGTAGTGTCATCTCCAAAGGCATACGTGAGGTCCAGCTTGTTGTGTCAGATCAACTAATGAACAGCAGTAAAATTATGTTCATCTATTAGTATACTGCAGATTATTATGCCACAGTTAGCTTGGAGCTTTTAACTTCACCTGACTGAGCCTGGATGATGTTGTGCTGTACTCACCACTGAGAAATTCATGACCTTTATGATCCAGACAGTGAGAGCCAGGTTCACTATCATGGTGACCAGGAGCAGCAGCAGGAAGAAATAGAGGCATCTTTTCCTCCAGCCGTACAGACCCACTGGGTACACGGCATCACAGGCAGGTCGCTGGAGATGAAGGGACTGGGAAGCAAGGATAAACTGCTCCTGGGTAATCTGTAAAACAAACACACTCGTGTCATTGTGTTAGTTGCCTGTCAAGGATATGTTCTCTCTACAGAAGCAATCACATCTTGTAAGTGGTTATTACACTGCAAGCACCACTATAAATGCCCCTGCTAAGGCATGGTTGTGTTACAGTATTTCCAATGTCTGAAAAGTGGTGCTACAAAATAAAGTAAAAAAACAAAACATTTCCATTGTTTGCAACTTTTGTGGAGGCATCCCTGGGCTGAGATACTTAGAAAATGAACCAGGACCAGTGTAATCCATCAAGCGGTGCACATAAAAGACAAGGTCATTTTGGTGACTTTGTTTTATATAAAGAGATACCAAATCAGAGTACCCATTCACAAAAAACAAACAAAAGATGGTGCGTTTCATTCCACTGCAGGAAGGGGATCATCAGTCAAGATTCATCGATTAGAAGTTAGTGATCAGCTGCAGGAAGAAGTGGCCCAAAGGTGGAAAATATCTTCACCGTTTCAAGTTAATAAACAGAAATCTGCAGCCAAATCTAAACACTAACAATCTAATCATAGTGATTAATGTAAGGAAACCAAGGTGTTTGACATTTCTGCTTGTGTACTTTACAATGAAATTAATTTGCATGGATTTAATAACTTGTCATTGCTTGACTTGACTTTTTTTCTGTGCTAATTACTTGTTGACATTTAGTCAAACAGGATCCCAGTGCTTACAAAGAAAGCTGAAATGAGTGACAGCTTCCTGCAGCCGTCTAATTCACTGCTCCTCTGAGGCTGAGATCTTTATAATGACACTGCCCATCAACTGCATGTCCAGCAGAAGACAGTCTGTCTGTCCAAGCATCTCTAAAGCTCAGTCCTCCAGGCTGCTTACCTTTCACTCAATGAAAACATGACATGTATTAAACAGATTCCAGTAAATGTTCTATACACGGGCTGTGAACCCAACTACCTGCCAGCCACTAAAAAGCTGCTACGTGTGAGCTCTTGTACAAACAGGATAAAACGTTCAGCAGCAGCAGAATGTTTGATTATGTCCAAGTAAAAAAAAAAAAAAAAAGGATCATCTTAATCCAGATCAACTACTAATAATCAATACAAGATGCTTTCATTGCATAAAACTATAAGATACATATCTATAAGACCCCAGAGAAGAAGTCAGTATCCAGACCTGACGCATTTCACACTAATCACGTCATTAATGAAACACACTGCTAACATGTATTATTTCCTGGCAAACTGAGCATGACAAGGCTCTTTAGCTCAGTGAGGTAAAGACTTCTTCATTTACTGGCCAAGGTTTAAATGCAGCTGACAGAAGGAGTCTGTCTAACAGCCAGGACACAGTGTTACATGGTGTTTACTGTTGTTCTGGTGAATCAATATCGAATCATATCTCTACCAAGCTGAGCAGATGATGGTGATTATAAAACCACACGCTGGTAAAATTGTGTAACAGTGTGTGTCAGGAGGTGTGTGGTGTATCAGCTGGTTAAACCCTGGTGTTAGAAATAGGTGTATGTCCTTCAGGCTCTCCAGGAATTAATAGAAACACCTTTATCAAAGCTTTTGCTCTGTGGCTTAATCTGTGGATTCATCTCTCAATTAATCCATTCCGAAATTTGTAAATAATGTCTAGATTTGTCCAGACAGTTTGAGATTTATTTAATAAGGCTAAAGAATAATTTTCAAATCGATACAGCAATTTTACACAAAGTAATTGTAAAATTACTATGATGCAATTTCAGTTCAGTTTTTTTTCCCCCCAAAATGTTACAGGTGTGTGGGTGTGTGTGTGTGTCCCCACAGGCTTCATGTGAAGCCTGCAGGGGAAGTGAGTGAGAGTGGACAAGGTCACAAAAAGAGTTGCCAAGTAGGCTGGTTGTCTGTTACTGTAACTACATAGCAACAAGAATCAAAAGGCCACAGGGAAAATATCTGGGCAATGGCCTTAGTGTCGTGGTACGGCAAGCCTCTATGCACATACTTCACCCAGACTGCAACCATGGAGATATACAGTGCCTGCAGAGAGCACAGAAAAAGAATCTTTGACAAAACATCGAATTGCAATTTGGATGATTAACTGGATCATTATCCCATATTTTATTCCTGAAGAAATCACTAAAACATTAGTTGATTATTACTGTCAATTAATTCTGATCCACTAGAGTAATTTACTGCACCACTAACTGTGACTACGCTTAAAGTTGTTTAACCAGTTAGCAAAAGGATTCACAAGCTACAATGCTGATAATCAAGCACTGATAATCCATAGAGCTTTCTGACATTTACGGAGAAAACGTCCCATAACTGCACTTCAAACATGGCATCAGAAGAGTCTTCCACAGCTTCGCAACCTAATCTACTTTTAAGTGACTGTTTCCTTGGACGAGCAGTTTAGGTCACATCTGCCACCACTGGCAGATGTCTCACAAATGGATGTTGTGACTTTGCAGCAAACACAAATGACCCATATCACTGGCCTAGAAATGTCAGTGATTCCAATTTAACCAGCGATACAGCTGAGGGACAAGCACATTATGAGAGGTGCTTACACAGAGGCCGACTATAAACTCTTCAAGCAGAGTCACAGGAGACTTTGTCACCACTGCAACTTTCCACACACTTATAATCATTTTCGCAACACCTCTAACACCGTTACATGACACAATCAAAAGTTTTCTAAACATTACATAAAAAATAATGAGAAGAAGAAGAACAAAATCAATCTTTTAGGGTACAGCCGTGCCCTTGCTGGTCAGATTCAGTCTATTTTCAATCCACTGTTGCTAAGGGAAACTTCAGCACTTGTAATTTCTATGGCAACGCACTGTTCCCAACACGAGTGGAGCCTACGATTTCTTTCCAAGAGTTTTATACATTACATTTACATACACTACCCCGGTCTAGTCACGCCTAAAGATGGGTTACTCACAGAGCAAACGTCATTTCAGCATGCTGCTCACAGCTGACTCTCACAAACACACTGGAGTGGACTGATCGAGACATCCGACTGCAGCAGCTGTGAGAAACTACTCTAACTTTAGGAAACCAAATACTGATCAGAAAAGCGGGATGTGCAGGAATGCCACACTGTGTGGAATAACATCTGTTTTTTATGCTCGCTTTAACAGGATCGAGAACTGTAGTGTGGACAGATTACAAACAATAAACTGGAGTTTAAGTCTCTTACTTGTAAATTTTGAATTCCTTGTAGGAATCACATATAATAAAAGCAAATATACAAGAACTGATAAACTCTCAAAACATGAATAATAGCCAATAACATACGATTTAAGACAAGATGACTAGTTGAATAGAAGAAACAAAACTATAATTAAGTTCGGGAATTAAATAAAAAAAAAAAAAAAGAAAAAAAAGAACTACAAATAAATCTAAGAATTGTTTCTAGTGAGGTACTTTTCCAGGTAGTTTTCACAGCCAGACTTTCTTCATGTTAAAGGTTCATATCGATCATATATTTTACATGAACATTAAGTCTACATACACACTGTTTAAATTAGGCTAATGGTGCACCAGGTGTTAAAGACCAGCAGCAGACCTCCATCCTTTTCTTCATCCTTTTTGTTTTGTTGTTAATGTAAACCTTCACCACTCGTCATACTATGACCTGTGAGTCATACACAGTATTATGTATTTCAGAGGACGGAAAACAATGAATCAAGGGTAAATTAAATGTAAAATGAAGACGTGCACA
>OMLM01012172.1:38320-50717 GCA_900302695.1 Helostoma temminkii
TTTAGAAATCTGGATTAATTGAATGTATAAACTTCTAATCACAAAAAGTCTGAAGATCCTTATTCTCTCCACTCAAACAACTTAACTCTTCTTCCAGTCAAACAATCATACTGTCTGAAATCAACATTTAAAAAGGCTTATGCAGGACAATTGTACGGCTCGATCTAAAATTTCCAAAATATGTTCTAGTACTGACCTGTCCAGGGTGTACCCCGCCTCTCGCCCGTAAGCTGGCTGGGATAGGCTCCAGCACACCCGTGACCCCTGCGGGGACTAAGCGGTATAGAAGATGAATGAATGAATGAATGTTCTAGTACTCTTGAGACAAATGTCGGCAGATCATCAGGAACGGATGAGTCTGAAAACGACACAAAGCTCGGATGGTTTTCCACCCACAGTCATGATTACATGTAGTTTCTATTAATAGAAAGTAAACACCTACACTATAACTTGCTTCTCTGAGGTAAAACAAAGTGGAAAAAAAAACACCATCTCCGTAGATCATGCACAGTGCTGGAAAAGTCATTTTGTTATACTACTTCATCAGTCCCTTTAAGTCTGTGTCACTCTTTGCTTCGGGCGAGAGGAAGAGTCCACAGAGCTTTGACTACAGTCGTTACAGCTGGATACAGCCGAAGCCAGCAATTACCCAGCAGTCCCTTCCCAGTGCCAGTGTGCCTCATCTGCACCAATTAGCGTCGAGGCTGATATTGTACATGCTGTTTTGATCAAACTGTGACATGCTGCAGAGGCAGCAAAATGCAGCTGAGAAGCCCTTAATGAAAGAAAATGAGACGTTATTAATACATGTTAATGTTAATCAGATGTTAATCAGTGAATCTGCGGGAGTTCTCCTGCTGAGTGGTGCCGCAGGAGTCCCGAAGGGGCGCCTCAGCAGGAGGTAAGAAAACATGCGAGATGAGCTGATGACTGCAAACCTTGAACTAAATCAGCCTGTCTATGGATACGGCACAGGACGTATGGAGAACGGATGGACACGATCGTGCTACACAGCATTACAGCACCCATTTGTTGAGGTGCTGTGGACCTTCTAGTTTGGCAGAAAGTCCAATCCCAGAGACAAAGAAGCCTGACAACACGAGTGCAGCTGTAAAGGCCAATTATGCTTCTCAAAAGTACAACTCAGTGCATCGATGTAACCATTTCACGTTTTGTTAATATGACAATCAAGCATGTGGGCGAGGCTGCCGCTGTCAATAGTCACTCCACTTAGATGTGAAATTCAATTTCAGCGCCTCAATCATCTCTGGTGGAGTAACAATAGCACTGAAGCCCATCAATGGCTTCATCTTTTGCAGCGTGGTTGCCCTTTCTTTATGGATGGATGGCAGTGCACTTCCTTCAACGTGAAAGCAACAGGGTAACTCCGCTGCAAGCATGAGACAGGCGGGGATCAAAGATCTCCGGCACAATGAAAGGTCACAGCTGTTCCATCACTGCGCAGCCGACAACATCGCAGATTGTTTGAGGAGGGTTTTCAGAGAATTTCCCTTCGCCGTTACATGCGGTCCTGCTTTTGATCATACTTTGATGAAAAATATTTCTACTTGGCAACACTAAATTGTGCACTAAACCTCACTGACATGCTGCCCCTTTGACCACTGTGTGATTTATGAATGTGGAGAGCTGCTTTATGTTAAGTCTTGTTTGCCGCTGTCAAGTCCTTCCGTGGGGCTGACGATGACTGTGGCAGGGGAAGAAGGTGACGAACTGCTGATGTAAACAGACAAGACACTTCTTCACACTACACTAGCTTCCCCTGCTAATCCCTAGCAAATCCTTGGAGAGCCAACAGGGCCGTTTTGGACAGCACCCTCGTAGGCTTCATTTGCATTCACAAGCCGAACGCACAGGGGAAGTTCCAGATGAACACAGCATTATCAACACAAATAACCTCCTCCATCCTAAACAAAGCCCGTTTTTAATTAGAGAAGACAGCAGATGTGCACGTTTTAAAATTACCTTCCCGTAATTCCAGAAGGTCTCACGTTAAACATGACAAATTATCTGAAAGTGACAAGTCGGCAAGTTTGTTTTAAGTGGAAATGCTGGATCAGCTTTGGGTAAGTGTGAGCAGGAGTGATTTCTTGACCGATAAGCATGACCCAAGCACTAAGCTCAGAGCTGTGTGTGTGTGTGTGTGTGTGTGTGTGGGGCCAGTGCATTTCAAGCAGTAGCTCTGCTGTGTGGGTTTCTGACACCGAGCATCTTCTTCTTCTTGCACTGCATCACGGAGACGAGATGCACACACTGTACCCAGAGGTTACTGCCTCTCCTCTTACACTGGAATGATAATGAGGGACCGTGCAGGCAGAATATTCATAGGCTGTCACATTACTGTGAGTCTTGAAGAGGAGAGTGCATACAATATGAGGTGTAGTGCAAGAGGGAGCTGTGTGAGGAAGCCCAGGTTGGCTTTATGGGGTGTTTGAGCGCTGGACACTGGTTATTAATCATTATATTCCTGCCTGGAGAAAGAAGTGCAGCCACTGCAGGACTGTCAGAGTGAGCAGACATCCATCTTTAACTAGCTGGGATTTATAATGGAACAACTGAAGCAGAGGTCGCACCTGTTGCATTGAGGGTTTGAGAGAAACACAACTGCTGAATAAAACAACGCGATATGTAAATACATAAGTCACGGTTTCATCTGTATCCACACTTATGTTCAGGAAACCGAGGTTAAAACTCACTTTTCCTGTTGCTATGTGATGTACGCGCAAATTCTCACTCTCTCTCCGACAAACACGAGTTTTAATTTACTGTTTTATCGCTGTAAACTTACCTTCAGCGACTCTATGTCGAGAGTTTCCGACTGCTCCATGTTACAATCTCATTTGTCACCGTTACATATTTCCACGAAGTTGAAACAACGAGCTGAACGCACTAAGTTCATCCTCGCTGCCCGAGCAGGCTGCGCTTCTTCGGTCCCGTTCAGAGAGACACGGCTGTCCAGTGCGGTGCTCGGCTGATATTTGTCTCTACACTTTAACAGGACATTGAAGATGTTTTTAAACCGTGTAATTGACGCAACTACAGGTCAAACGGTCTAATTAGCAAACGTAGGTTCAGGTGCTGCTGTCCGCTGCTCACTTTTCCTTCAGGAGTCGGTGAGAGGATTTTCTCTCCTCTAAAACTCAACCACCGTCAAGTCACACAAGCTGAGGCGCAGTGCTTCCGGTAGGGAGTTAAAAAAATAAAAGTCTTTTTTCCCACAGATTGTCAGTCGTACAGCTCATTGACACTTACACAGAATGATTCCCACATGAGTACAAACAAACCACTAATACAGGCAAACAGCAAATGCACACATTAATACAATTCTTTTCACTTTCCCTCATTTCTTCATCTTCTTTTTTCCTTTTTATACAATATAGAGGTCACATTTTAGCCTCTATATTATACTGTGTTAGAACTACTTTGTTCTAGAGCTCAACATATACAAGTGTATTAACTCCAATTGTTTTTAATAGTTTTTATTTTGCCCACTCCATTTATACGGTGTTCACTTCTGTACATTACACGTATTTAATAAACTGTAATAACAATAACTGCGACAGCCTCAGGCTTAAAGCTACTTGTTTGAACTGATGCAGCTGCACAATAATAAATAGTAGTTGATAAAGGCAGCAATGATCTGAAAATAGCCAGATTGGGGATTTAGCTTTTTAAGGAGTCTCATTGTGTTTTATTCTGATAAATGTGAATCTTTAATGTCCGGGTTTATCATGGTGAAATATAACTGTCTTGATAGCAATAAAATAACTTCACACAAGTCTGTCCATTAAATGTACTCAGTGAAAGATCTAACTTTATAACTTCTGTCCTCTGGAGGCTGTGCTGTGACTTTAATGTAATTTCATAGCTTTCTTTTTGACATTTTAATATTAGGAAGATGTTTTCATCCTGTTTGGACTCTTCTCTGTGTGGGAATGTGTCACTGGTAGCTGTTGCACCCTGCAGGACACACGGTGATGCTGCAGCTACACATATTAATTGTTCTCTATCACTTAAAAATTAAAGAGTGGTTTGTTATCTTGCCATTAAATACAACACAATTAGGCTTTGAATTTCTAAGACTCTCCAGAAATGTAGAGGCTTAAAAAAAATAATATGTGACTTGTCTAAACAAAAAAAAATTCGCTTGAATCCCCGTGTATTGTTTCATTTTTATTCTATGGCCACGTCATTAGGATGCTTTTTAGCAGGAAGCTTAAATATTAACATAATTATTTCAGAAGTGAAACGTCTTTTAGGTAAATTGCAGTGTATATCGCAGTACTCTTATTGTACAGTAGATGGCAGCAAAGCTTCGGGTTGACGTTTCCAGACAAACGAAATCGAGCTCCTACTCCGAACCAGGCATTATAATCAATTATCGACAACTAAATTAACCATCGCAGGGATGTCAGACGCCAGCCAGCAAATAACGGCACAGAAAAGGTAAATGACTGGTTTACATCTGATGCATCTCTATTGTTATGCTGTCGTTTTTGGAGCAATGTTAGGACATAAAGGTAGTTTCATAATAACACTGGAAAATCACTGATGGCGACACCCATAGCCTATATTTATTTATTAATGGTGGTGTAGACAGTAATAATCGAGATGTTGTCAAGTCATTATATTAACAGCGTCATGTGATTTAAATATTTCTCGTGATTTCTGTCTATTGCAGTGCTAAAATTGCAGCTGGGGCCGTTGTGTGTGTTGAAAGCGAAATAAGAGGAGATGTGACCATTGGTGAGCCATTTTTATTTAACTCACGCAGCTGCCAGTGAAATAATATTTTACACATTATCTTTATTTTAACACTTGTACAGGTCCCAGAACAGTTGTCCACCCTAAAGCACGGATCATAGCAGAGGCAGGGCCTATTGTCATTGGAGAGGGGAATCTAATAGAGGAGCAAGTACTTATCATTAACAGGTAGGTAGTGTGTTTCCATTCTCAGCAAGATCATTATAGAGTCATGTCAGTTTGTCTTATCGTTTGCAATTTGTCTGTAGTTATCCAGAAAACATAATGCCAGACGCGGAGGGAGTTGAGCCAAAGACCATGACCATTGGGACCAATAATGTTTTTGAAGTTGGATGTGGTATCCTTTACACTGAAAATATCAGTGCTCAGTGAGCCGCAGTGCAGCTACAGCGATGGGTTTGTTTATGTGAGCCAGAAATAAACTATAAATGACTCATGTGTGCTTGAGGTACTTTACAAACTGTGTTGGCATAGTTCATCCACAAGAGTGCAGTGGTACGTTTATTTTTCCATCTGTGTGACAATGTAAATCATTTTTTTATCACAATATTTATTAACACCTATAATGTAACAAAACGATCAGGCTATAGCGACTATTAATCATATTAAAATGCTATTTCATTACATCCTTAACATTTCTATCACAGTCTCTCAAGCTTTGAAAATTGGAGATAACAATGTGATTGAGTCCAAGGGTAAGTAATCACTTCGTCAGAGGGCGCACACAACATGTTACATAGATGACTAGATAACTGATAATCAGAGTTTTAATGGAAAATAAACAGAGAAAATGTTTAGTGATAAATCTGTGTTATGTTTATTTATTTGCAACACTGCAGATAGTCGTCTGATACACCCAGAGATATTAAAGCAATCAATAACCACATCTGACAGCTGATCTGTTCGTGTTGTCTCACACTAATATTAAATCCTAGCTGATCTTGGGAGAAATGTGATCCTGACCAGCGGCTGCATCGTCGGCGCGTGCTGTCACATCAACTCATGCGAGGTGGTGCCGGAGAACACGGTTGTGTATGGTTCAAATTGCATCAGGCGTGTGCAGAATGAAAAGCCACAGGTCAGTTCTTGAGGATGCTTGTTTATGAAACTTATTGTCTGTCTGGTAACCAGATCTCTGTGACCGGGGATGCATTTCTGCTTGCAGCCTCAGACTCTGCAGCTCGACTTCCTCATGAAGATTCTGCCCAACTACCACCATCTGAGGAAGACGGCGAAAGGGAGCAGCACGCCTGTGAGAAACTAACATGGAGGCCGAAGCATCTGCACACACAGATAAATACAAGCTCACACATTTTCCTAAACTTGCACCTGTGGCCACTTTAGTGTTGTTCCCTTATTTTTCCTCGAGCACTGAAACTGCACACACTCCTCAATATACGTGACTGCACTTTGAATTTCAGAATAATATCATGACTATCTATGATATATTTTGAATGTAAATTGTAAATGTACTGTGACATCTTTGAGTTAGTGAATTACATTCATCTATATTTATAATTCATCCTGTAAACATACATAGACACAGCAATAAAGTTACTAGTACATATTGCTTTAAGCTTCTGGTCTCCTGATTTGTGACCACTAGGAGGAACTATTGAGCAACTTTTTGTACCCTGTTACTGTCTGCTCTGAGGGCATTGTTTCATCAGGTGATACAGACTACCCAATTAAAATGGTATTTATTAATATTACAATTAAAATATATATATTGTCATGCTTTTACTGAAAATAGTCCAAGTTTTTTAGGCTGAAAATAGACACTACAAAGGATGTGTGTATTATTGCATAGGACTGATTTTACTATTTTAAAAGTACAATTACTGAGCAGAAGTGATGCCTGAAAAGACATGGGTGTGGTAGTCTGCTTCCTGGATTTAGTGGGTTGCCAGCCCTGTGCCCTCCCACCAGGGGTTGTCAAATTGGTGCCATGGGTACAGTGGGAATTCAGCACAGAGCATAGCGTATTGTAATTGACATGGGTGTGGTTGCAACTTGCATTTCTACTGCAGGATTTATCAGAATAATATCTGGTGCCCCCCTTCTCATGCCTGAGTCCTTTGGGTGGTGCTCCCATCTGTGCCACGGGATCGTGGATTTGTGTGTGTGTGTGTGTGTAGCTAATCACTGCACTTGCCATAAAAAGTTCAGATGTTACATTTTAGAGTTGTTTCCTTCAAAGTCGTCTAGCTGTGAAACAAACTCCAGCCTGCTGCTCAGAGTTTAAAGGGTTTGTGTCGTGCTCAGTGGGCAGGGCGCTGCTCAGTACAGCAGCTCCCCGTAGGAGGCTCACAGCTGGTGTCGCACACTGCCAATACTCATTTGAACATGTCACGGTGGAGTCCCACGAGGAGTCCACATCAACTAGGGGCTAATTATTTCAGCAGTGGAGTGCAGCCGGGGCCACGTCTAGGCTCCTTTCTGTTCTCACTTCTTCTGCTTTTTTTCCGCTACCATCATTTTTATTTTGGGGTGTTGCCAAAGTGTCAGTTTACTTTAATATGACAAGGAAGAGAGACACTGGGCACAGCTGCATGGATGTGCAGAGTGACAAGGACCTCATGCGGGGCAAGTGTGGCCTTTTAATCCGCAGAGAGTTTTCACAGCAACATGGCTGTGATGATTTGAGAGGAAGTTCAAATGTTGATCTATATTAGGAAGCAGTTATTTATATCTCTTCCTTACTGTACTGTTGCGAAACTGCATTATCCAGCTTCCAATCATTAAAGCAGACTTTTGTCCATCGCAGTGGTATTTGCTTTTCTTTTCATAGGATTATCTCAAGTCAATATTTGGCCTTAACAACAATATGCAACAATCTCTGAAGAATCAATAATATCTTATCAGAGACAAAGAGGGAAGTATGGAAGTTTACTTTGTCATTAGTCACTGAATACTGAGGAGACTGTTGCAAAAACGTGACGGACGTAAACTCACATTTCTCCTCTATTTAGAAACACGTCAACCTATGACTCTATAATAAAACAGAAGGGGGGTAATATCAGTTCTTTTTCTTTGGGGCACTGCTGTGGTCTATGTTCCCAGCAGCACATAGCTGTAGTCTCAGTGTAGTCCACTGTAGTCAGTCATGTTCCAACAGGCCACTGGTTGGTTTGAGAGGCTAAAGGTTTCTGACAGCTGACCTTTGCAGCCAGGTCCACACCACCTTTGAAAAGTGAAATGTGACCTATAGGCTGCAGTGATTTCCATTGCAAGCTCACAAAAATAATTAATTTCATAACAACAGGGATCCGCAACCACTGGATGTCATGCCTTCTTAACCAAACCAACAGCAGGACAGCAATGTCTGTTGTTCAGTTGGTCCACCACTTTGGTTCGGACTGAAACATCTCAAATGTGCAGCCACGAGACTGTAGCTCGTCCATCCATGATCCCAATGTGATGATCACATTTGTAATTTTCAGTGAAATAAAATAAATATTGGATAGTTTGCCATAAAATTAAACACAATCATCCAAATCCTGCTTGGCATTAACTGCAATAACTTTGAAACTTTGGAATAATATGTTGGAACTATCATTGTTTAAAATAAATGATGGCAAAATAAATAAAAAAGAAAAAATCTAGTACTTTAATACTTTGGATACATGAAGTACTGACAGCACAACCTCCTGATCTGAAGTTGGTGCAACTTAGCAAATGTTACCCAACGTGTTCAAATGAGACAGTAAACCTTGTAAATATTGTACGTTAGTATACTGATGTTGGCATTTCAGCAATGCCTGTAAATCCTTCTCTGCATTTACTGAAAACTATATTTTATTTTATGAGCATAAATAGAAACTGCTGTAAAAGCACATGGGAGAAAATGAACAAAAAAAAAAAAAAAAAAGCAGTACACAGGACAAACTGTATGCATGGGTGCCATCAGTACAAATACAGTATATTTATTTATCTACAGTACATACAGTAGATTTACATACTATATGACAACTACATAATGTTAAATAAAACAGACAATAGAGGAGTAAGATTCACTAAGAAAAATGCAGCACACACTACACATTATGCAAAAATCAGCAAAGTGCAGAAAATAAGTGAGCTACACTGACACACACCCCTCAGGAGCCAGGTTGTAGTTTAACATTTTATTGGTTCTGCTCTACAACTAAAGTGCAGATATAACTTTATGCATTTCCTTTGACCTGCTATAAGACGTTGCTTTAAGACATTTTAGGACCACCCAACAGTTTTAATGGGGACATTATAGTCCATTACATAGACCTGTGTCAACATTTGGAAGACTTTTAAATGGCCTCTGTTCTCTACTCAACCTTTCCTCTGATCACTGAACTGTAAAAGCTTTCAGAAGAGCCTAAAGTCAGCGACTTTCCTGTGTTTCTGTACATTGACATAAATGCAGGTTCTTCCATATATAGAGGTGGTTTGATGAGTCAAGCTCTTGCTTTTGTTCAGCAGGTTTCTCTTGTCAGATTTAAAACACTGCGATAAACGACCCTGTCCATGCCCTTGAGGATAAATGCATGTTCTACCTCACTACTCAGTAATGCAGGCTACTTAATCACAACCGCTCTTGCATTCTCATTCTCGGAGATTGTCCAGCAAAGGAAATATGGAGAACGTGAACTCAACAGTAGTAAGGTCAATTTCACTCAAACCAATGTTTTTTTTTTCTCCATACACCTGAATCATCATTTAGACTTTTTTATTTTTTCCTCTCTTAAAACATTAGCCTAATCTGAAATGCACTGCTACTCCAAACAAAGAGACACTTAAGTTTGTAAGGTGACACGTTCATGAGGGATTATTTTCTGGTACAGACTTGCAGTTTTTTCGTGTGGGTGTTTAGTGAGTGAAAGTAAGGGGAGCATAACGTACATGTTTTATCCAGGTTTGAGCTCGTCACTTTGATTTACAAATTAGTACAGACAATAAGTGGATGTATCCCTCTGATTTTGGTCACGCCCTGGTTTTCCTGTAAGTCTTTAAAAGGCTCGACACTTTAGGTTATAAATAAAATTTTATGATTGAATGACTGAATGTTATGAACCCAGGAAGCTGAAGTAAAAGGATGTTGTGACATGCAGCACATGACGAATGGTGACGAACACGAAATCAAGTGGACAGGAGAAACAACATGAACTAGATAGTGGAAAAAACAGAACAGACTATAACTAGAATGTAAAGTTGAACCATAGGTCTAGAGGAACATGGCAGGGATGAGATAACTAAACAAAGAGACCTCAGCACATGGCACAAAGCAGCGGAGAACTAAACCAGAAAGATAAGCATACAAAAACAGAACAGCCTAAACACATGACAGGCTAAACTAAGTAATGAGTAAAAAACAGAAACACAGTCCAGAACCAACTCACAACATTCCTCAAAGAAACTGTCCAGGGCTTGAAGGGATAAGCAAGAGCAGGGAAAACAGAGCAGACAATCTGACAAGGGTTTACTGAAGGAGAGGTGTATTTACGGTGGGGCTGCAGGTAATTAGTCATTTAATTGGCAGCAGCTGAGCATGAGTGATGCAGAGAAACAGGGCACGGTTGAGTAGCGGGGGCGTGGCCATGTGCAGGGAAGGTATGTGTGAGGCAAGCTGGCAGGGAGGAGAGTGGCAACGCGAGTGTATGTGGACAAGCGAAGACAAAAACAAGGAACTAGAAAGCAAGAAAACATCAAAAACAAAACAAAGATATAAATCATGACAACTGGAATTGATCGCCAGATAATCTGGTTTTAAAAATTTTAAAACCAGATTTTAAAAACGTTGCGGTTTTCAGACTTTTAACCAAGTCTGATTAAAATCTTATGTGTCCAATACTTAACACACTAAACCAAGGTGGTGAACCTGCATACTTATAACTAAAGTAGGATGAGGAGTCAATAAATAACTTTACACTTAAGAGTATTACATTTATGACTATACAGCTTTGATGCTGGACACAGTTCATCAACACAGAAGGAAGTCATACTGCATGGAAACAATTAATATCAATCAATTATTCAGAAGTGCACTTTAATCAGTTGAGACGGAGGATAAAGTACTTTGAGAGAATGTTTTGATCATCTAGAAAGTTTACTGTCATTACATCACTAGTAAACTAACAGCAAACTTTATTTGTAGTATACTTCAAGTGTACTTTTGTAAACTAAGTGGCCAATTTAGTCCCAAGTATACACTAAGTATACTTTCTATATACTTGTCAGTTTACAACAAGTATACTTACATACAACTTTGTGTCTGATGAGTAAATAACTGAAAGTATACTTGATTATTTTATAGTGTAAAAGAAGTATACTGATAGTATACTTGAATATACTTGTTTTTCATAAGGGCTGGTTAAACATAAAGGCAGATGAGTCGTGATATTGAACACAGTGTAAATAATTAATAAATCATACAGTGTCTGCCCAGCTCAACAGGACCATATGTACAGTATAAAAGCAACACCGACGTGGCTGTAAATTATGTAGAGAAATTAATTGCAGCCAAAGGCCTCTGTGCGGGCTGTTCTGACACCACTTGAAAGAATGTGCAGCAAAGAGAACCTAGACAATTAAAAACAAACTTCAAAAAGTACATTTGATGTGATTTTCATGTCACACAGAGGTCGAGTAAACAGAGCTCTGGTTGTGAAGAAGCCACTGAAAATGACTGAGCAAACTAAAACAAAGGACCGAGCCTCCCTTGGCCAATTAGAGCAGGTCAACGTGACCACAAATTGCTCATTAGTGATCTTAGAGGAAGATCAAAGGGTACTAAGCATAAGGGAGGAACGTTGTGTATCAGTAAGTCAGAGGAATGGAATGGCCTGGCACTAAGCCCAATGAGAGCCACTTACCCCTCATCACTCACATGGGTGAAGAGTGTTGTTCTGTCAAGCACAGGGCTGCTGTCAGGTGTACGGGCCTGCTCACATTTTACAGACAGATGGACATTTTTTTTCCACCTTTTTTCCCCCTTTTCTTTTTGATTGTTTTAGATTATTTGGTCGTTCAATGATGAGATCTTTGCTTTGCTACCGAGCTGCACAAAGGCAAGACAAAAGTGAGAATACCACCCTACCAGAAGAGTAGCAGATGAGGCAACTCGTCTCTGAGTCATCTGACTGCCAATCGAGCGGACTGCGAGAACCACAGGGGTTTTCCCTCTGGGATCGACTGCTGGTCAATACATCGGCATTGTGTCATGATAGATGCACGCTTTGGTGCTCATATCAAGGTGGCATTTTAGCTATGAGTCAGTGATCCAGAAGACAGTATTGGATAATCTGATTTGTGTCTCAATCTTCAGTACTGCCTTTGTTCCAGGAGTCCTGTTTGACATGTCTGTTATCTAGAAAACAAGAGATCTCTGTCTTTTAAAGCAAAAGTTTGACATATTTGTGAATATGCTTACTCTTTTTTGCCATGACCTAGCTAAGAAGGCCAGTATCAGTCAGTAGCTTCCTACCAGCTAGCCTGTCTCTGTCGAAAGCCAACAAAGTTTGCCTTGCATCCCCTCTGAAGCTAATCAACATGATATATCTTGTTTGTTTAATCGATACAAAAACCAAAGTGCAAAAATGAGATTTTACCCATTGCTTTGCAGCATCATACACTGTGATTG
>OMLM01012172.1:65589-78534 GCA_900302695.1 Helostoma temminkii
ATATACATACATATATATACATTTAAACACATACTTATACACACACACACACACACATATACATATATATATATATATATACACACACACACACACACACACACACACACACACACACACACATAAATAAGATTAAAAAAATACAAATACATTTTTCAAAAAATTCAAAAGCCAAATTCAAAACCTCCACTTTTTTGCAGTTGATTTATGATCTAGCTGCACCTGAACCTTATTTTAGTCTGACCATTCATTCATACATTTCACAACAAAGGTTGTGTTACCTTGTAAGGATATATTTCTCAATAGGGATATTAGTTTGATTGTAAAGGTCAGTGAAAAAATGTTGCCTGAAAAAAGTTGTGATATATTTTTGTTTTATCACCCACCCCTAATTTCTAGTTTATCCCTTTTCTGACAACATGCAGTACATCCACCACCCACTCACTCACAGCTTTATCCCTTACTCGCCTACATCACCTACCTGTTGTCATGTCCTGCTTTATCCACCCTTTGGGGTAGACACTAAGATTGAGGGCAACATCTGGAGTTCAAATGTGTTTTGAGATGTGCTCATAAAATGTAGGTGTTGTAGCCTAAAATTTCATTTTGATAAACCCAAACCTAAACAAACCTGTAGTACACCTACTGCTGTCACCCCACATATATTTCCCTATATTTCCCATTTGTAATCGCTCTTATGTTACTCCCCCTGTGGTTTTCCACTTTCTCTTTCTCAGAGCCTACCACAACAGTTACATTTTCTTTTGTCTAGCTTAGCTAACATATACTGTACCTTTCTTTGTAATTCCCCAGCAATGGAAGCTCAAGTTGCGAGTTGAAAAGTTCAAATGTAAAACAAAGGCCAGAGTTGCGAGGGAGGATTGCAATAAAACAGCAGGCCGTAGGTTTCACAGGAGAACACAGAACCCCAACTGTAGAAAGGTTTGATAGGGCGTGTTTGTGTTTCCTGAGCTGAAAGACACGTATTAGTATTTGAAAAATCCATCTTTTACTTTAAGACCAACTCAGGGAACAATGTAACAGTGTCTTTTTCCTCATACCTCATCTGTCACTATCAGGTATGCAAGGTGGCTATTTATAACCAGTGGAGGTTAATGAAAAATACATGATCTCTTTCTTGTCCTTCTCAGGTCCGAACACTATTTGTCAGTGGGCTACCACTGGATATTAAGCCGCGGGAGCTCTATCTCCTGTTCAGACCATTTAAGGTATGTTTGTATGTTTTAAATGGATGGGCTATAGCTATTCTTAGCAGCTTTCTTTCCAGCAGTCAATGGGACCTCCATTAATGGTGATGAAATAAACAGCAATGGAAACCCTCCCTCAAGGTTCAAGTGTCTGTGTTCTTAAAGGCAAGGTTCAGACTCCTCTAGATCCATGGGCAGCGTCATGGAAAAATGGTTTGCTGATACAAAAACAAAGCTATTTGCTTCACCTCAGAAACACCTTTTAGTTTAAGTGAATAGTATGTTCTGCACCATTACATATTTGGACTTTTGAATAGAATAATGCAATTTAATGGTGCAGCAGTACAGTTAAAATTAATAACTGTACAATTGCAATATACCTAATCCCTCACTAAAGCCCTTTTCACACATGTGCTCCGGACAATCTCTGGTTGATTAGCTCCCGATTTTGCTCTCACATATGCAGCACCCACCCAGACATACTCTGTTTGAAATATGTTCACATATAAGTGGAAATAGTCTGTTTGATTTAAGTGAGGGAGGGTCTTTGTGTACAAAGTGCAGAAGGCACAGTGTAACACAAATGTTCAGTGGAAATCAGCTGATTTGTGTTTACAGCATCGAAGCAGAGCAAATCGTATGATAAGAAATTATGCATAATGTTTATAACCTCAGTTTGATGAGGTTGTGATAGCGGGGACGCGATACAACAGCAGAAAGAATGGTGAATATTTCCTAACTGGGAACACCCTCGCTGTCGCTGTGATTACTCAGAGAATTACCTGCTGTGTTCACACCCAGGCTTACGCAGACATTTCTTGGACTTTATACTAAAGGACCAGCAGGATGAAGTCCAGGTAATGTCCGTGCGCGTTGATTCGCTGTATGCGTTCACAAATGCAGCTCACTGGAGTGAAGTTCAGAGAAAGTCTGGAGTTAAGTGCATGTGTGAAAGCAGCTTTAAATATTGCTTATGATTGTTGAAAAAAAAATCTCAGTTAATCAGGTCAGACCACATGGCCTTCATAAGAGCCCCCTGAGCCATGAAACAACTGGTACCCCTTTTTGACCAACAAGAACTTAGTTCTAGTTCTGGGCTTGTGGTGGTGCTGGTTCAAAGTTGGTTCAACTTCCAAACCCCCTAAGTACCTGTTTGCTTTTCCACAGGCTAGAGAGCCACTGTAGAGCCACGTCACGATGTCATTAGTTACGTCTTGGCCTTCACAGCAGCATTATGTTCTGATTGTTGTTAGAACTAAACGTTGGCTATTAATTTTAGTCTTGTTAGCTTTAGCCATTAGCTAGCTGATTAGCAATAATTACCTCAGTCACATTGTAGTTTAACAAATCTAATAAATTTTATCTTTACAACAAAGTTGGTGGTCACAATAGTATGGCCCCCAGGCTTAGACCCAATTGGTTCTCAGTTCTAGTTCTTGTTCTAGCACAGAATTGGTTCCAGGTTGGAAACAGTTTTCTTTGCTGATGCCCCTTTTTACCCTTTTCCAGTACCAGCTATTTGCTGAACTAGAACTAAGAACCTGATTGTGTCAGTGTCAACTATCATGACCAATGACATCAACCAAAGCTTTATTAAAAAAACAGGATATCTTTTTATTAAACTTGTTTAACTTCAGTGTGACTCAAACCGGTACCTAAGATGAAGCAACCAGCAATAGAACCAGAACTAGCACCAAGTTCTTGTGTAGGGCGAAAAGGGGGTATGAAAGCCAGTTCTTTGCCTGTAGAAACACGAAGAACTGGTTCGAAATTAAGCACTACCTTCAAAGCAGGCTTGGTTCGGGGCAAGTGCTTGCAAATGGCTTAAAAAAGGGGTATGAGATGAGTCGGTCGTGAGCCTGCAGAGCGAATGTGTAGAACAATTTACTAAATTTAAGTGTTTGTTTGCATTACTTTAGTACCAAATAATTTACTTTATTCATTCAAATCCTTAAAATATCTCAGACTAAATATTTTGTCTGTGTTAAACGACACTGTTTCACATCTTTGACATTTTTTCTTTCAGGGCTATGAAGGGTCCTTGATAAAACTCACTTCTAAACAGGTATGTTACAACACACACTGCTGCTGTATTTCTGTACAAAGACACAAATGAATGAAGCTATCCATCAGTCTCTTGTCATGCTGTTGCTGTTTATATTACCCAATCACTTGCCCGTCACCACCTTTAATTTTTTCATCTCTCCTTTGTCCTATTTTTTTCCCCCTCTTGGTCTTATCGGCTTGTTGACGATGACAGATTATCACCTATTGTCAGGAAGTACCTGGAGTAGGAAAAATAAATTTACTTGGGAGGAGGGAAGGGAAAAAGTGTTGCACCAACATGCCTTTGGCAGTCAGTTAGTATGCTTGTAGTCACAGTCTACTCCGGTGGGATGTGTGGGGATGGGAAGGAAGACGGGAAAAAAATTTTGAGGTGTCAAAGCAAGCATTTTGACAAGAGCTATACTGATGGTTGAGTTTTGCCTCCAGGGGCGCAGGACTGAAAATGAGCTCAGCTGGCAGGTGTCCACATCCAGAGTTAAGCAATTTAGCTTCATGTCAGTGTACTTATTACCACATCAGACTGTTTCCCACAAAGACATGACATTCTCATTAGAAAGGTTTAGGGCAATTTAGATTGAGTATAATGCCTCTGAAACTAAGAACAAAGCAAAAAAAAGTCTTCTAGGTGTGAATTTTACAAGGCAATTAGCAACTATTGTTGTATATTTCATATTTCAGTGCATTTAGTTCCTTTTTTTTTGCTTTATCAATAAGTGTTGTTGCAGAGCTATACTATATTGTTATCATCTTGATTAGTCAATTAATTTAAATATTATATATAGAGAATTGGAAACTAATAGTAACTATCATGATGATTTTTTGGTGCAGATGATCTTCATGTCCTGATCTAGAAAACACAATCTCCGCACCTTGGCCTGGTTTTGCAGGCCACCATAGTTTTATAATTGCTCCTCTCTACCTGTCAGCTGATGTTTATACAGAGCGCTGTACAACATTGTTTAGAGCAGTTCTTCTCCCAACTAATGGCAATGACAATGGTAACTCAAATCAATTGATCTCCCTCTTCTTTCACAACCAACTCCATATATAGCAAGAGCCAGATCTCAGACCTTCTATTTATATTCTTGCTGCGCTTCCTCCTCCTGACGTCTTCACTTAGCCTGTCGTTCCTTTTTTTTTTTTTTTTTGGAGGGGGGGCTTTTTTTTCTTTTCTCCCACTCTTCCCTCTACTTGTGCAAAATTCCCATAACCCTAGACTGCTTTTCCGGATCACACGCAGCAGTTTGGCCCGTTGGGAGCAACATGTTTAGAGATTTCATTTTCTCCTCTCCCCCACCTTCTTCCAACATCCTCATCCACACAGAGAAAAACTGCGCGTTCTCTGTTCATATCGTCAACAGTGGTTAGAAATCTGACAACCAAACCAGCATCCTCGTGTTTGTTGTTGTTTTTGCTTTTCTCCCCCTTGGCTCACTTACCTTTACTATTACAGCACCAACCACTGCTAAAATAATTTGTGAACAAGAATTTATTGCATTGTTTTCCACTGACAGGCTTGTGTTTAAGGCTTAAAAATGCTTTCTACGTCTTGCCCCTATCACTTTATTCTCACCTTTAACCTATAAATTCTCATTCTCAAGATCCCATTTGTCTTCTTTTTTTCTTTCTCTATTGCTTCTCCTTTTTCAGCTTCCCCCTTCACTCCCCCTCTCTTTGCCTCTCTCACACTCACTCATACATGCACTTTCTTGCTCTCATGTTGCCCGTATTTGGGCAAAGGGGAGCTGAATGATGAACTCTCCCCGTACAAAGTAAGCGTCCAGCCTCCATGTCTCTCCCGCTTTTTGTCTCTGTGTTACCACGGTTTTATAAACAGGACAAGAGACAGAAAAGGAGGGAGGTGGGTATGATGAGAAATAAAAATATATATATATATATATATAAAAAAGAACATGTCTGTGTCACTCAGACAGAAATGCCGACTCAGTTTTCTGCCCTAAACCATGTTTCTTTCTTTTGTTCTGTCTTCTTGTCTCCCCAGCCAGTGGGGTTTGTCAGCTTTGACAGTCGATCAGAGGCGGAGGCTGCTAAGAATGCCTTGAATGTAAGTGTCATGCCCTCTCCGTGCTCCTCTCAAGCACCAGCTCAGCGCTAGTATATCTTGTGATGACTTGAAATTGCATCTTTCTGCTTTCTGTGCAAATGCATTTAACATCGGGCAAATCTAGAGATTCTTGTGTTTTTCTCGCATTTGGAAAAAGCCATAAAAGATAGTGAAGAAAAACCACATGAATGTTCTACTGCTTTTGTTTGAGTAAATAAAGCCTTTTTTTTTCTTGAAGTGTTGCAATGGATCCTGCAAGGTCAGGGGGCGGGGGGAAATAGAAGATATTGATCCAGGGTTTAATTTTAATCTTATTTCAGAACGTAGCTCGGTAGAAAGCCTTGATGAGGCAGTCAAGCAGATTCAGAGGGTTTTATTGAAACAAAAAATAGATGGACTTTAATGAACTCCAGCTCTCACACACTTTTATTTTCCCATCTTTTATTATCTTTGTTCTTTTTTACATACACAACACCTTTTGTTTAATTCTTTACCACAGACGAAATTTTCAGTTTTATCATCCATCTAAAGTGGGACCATGACAACGAGAGCAGAATGTGTCAACTTTCTGTCGAGATATTGGTGCGCATCAAAGGCAGAGAGTTGTGGAAGGATAAAAATTATCATCTTATTATGAGCCTACAATAGTCATAGTGTTTCCACAGAATCACTCAGTGGGACTGAGAGTTGAAGAGTGTTCTTGTTTTTCAGGGAAAGCTATGTCCCGGGGGTCATATGGAGATAAGCCAGATTTTGCAAACATCTATCTGCATATTGAAATATGAGAAAGACAGAAACCATAGGAAAGAGATAGCATCGTGATAGTTCTGTTGTATTTCCTCTAAACTACGAGCACATATAGCTTCTGAAAACACTGTTAAAACAATTCTGATCATCACCAAACAACATTACGTGCAGAAGCTAAAACATACATATCAAGGTAGAGATTCATAGTTCAAGCCGAGATGTGCTCAGGCCTCATTATATCCATGTACCTTATTATATCTCGGCCTCCTTGACTGGCAGAAGCTTGAAGTGCATTGAGCCAAGGCAATCCTAGTTAATACCATCCCCTTCATGAGAAGAGTCATCCCTTGCTTGTTTCAGCTCAGCTTTGCCTGAGCCTGCAGGGGCGGGTCGAGAAAACCATCCTCCCTGCGTCTTACTTTTCTGCTAAGAGAACTTCACACTTGATTGCTTTCCTCCTCCACTGATATGACCTCCTGTGTTTTTTATGCATGTCTTCCACAGATGAGGTTAATTAGATGGAGGTTAAAGTTGCTGGTGAAATTCTTCCTTGCCTTGTTGCTTCCAAGCAAAGCAAACAGCAGCTTTGTTTTCTTTTAATTGTTTTTGTTTTTTGGGGATGAAGAAAAACGTTTGTTTATGCCAAAATCCTCATATTTCCTCGTATTTGCTCAGTCAAAAATAATTGAGAAGAACAATAATTTGAACTCCTGCAAAAGTTATTTGATGTAGATCTGGGATAAAAACAACCTTCGCTCCATTTATCATGAGCCATGACGTGACTTTTAGCACTGATATCTCAGCAATTTGTCAGAATTTTTGGCTCACTTGAAGTGGTGATGCTTTCTGTATGTGATTGCAAATGGGGGATTTGATGTCACAATATTAAATTACAGTTACAGAGTTCAGGAAGGAGCATAGCGAGGGCATTGTGGCTTGCCTGCCTGTGGTGGAAATGACATGCACTAGCCAGGTTTGTGTCAACAGGTTCTGATTTTCACACGAACCAGAATAACATTGTAATCCTCAGTGAGCCATTTACAGCAAGCTTCAAAGTCTAAACAACAGAAAATGTCCTCACCTCACCTCATCAGTTTTCTGTCGTAAAATATTGATAAATAAAAATGACTATTCCAGAAACCACACAGGTCTCATTGGTTGTCTAGACTACAAGGCTGGGAGTGAAAACGTGGAAGATTATGACTGCACATCATTGGTATGACTGTATTTAGAGACATTTGCCCAAACTAATGGGGAAACAATGATTTCCCAGATCCAAATTTTAAATGGGCAACAGCAGTAGCATAAATGTCAAATAAACCTGCCATTTTGTTAAATTGTTCATGAACTTAAAAACGAAAATGTTACAGCAACAAAAGTGGTCAGTCAGCACATCACTAGTGAGGATAGTTGACTGTTGAATGGTAACAACAACAAGGCTGTAATCTAATTTTACCATTTCAGCCTTTGTTAGAATTGATCTTATTGTTAGAAATTAAACCTATTAAAACAATTTTAAGAGTAGATTTAAAAAAAAAATGCTTTCTACAACACAAAATCTTTACTAAAATTTCTTTCTCATATCAGGGGGTCCGGTTTGACCCAGAGATCCCCCAGACCCTGCGGCTGGAGTTTGCCAAGGCCAACACCAAGATGGCCAAAAATAAGTTGGTTGGCACCCCCAATCCTCCTCCCTCCCAGCAGAGCCCTGGGCCACAATTCATTAGCAGAGATCCATGTGAGTACTCTACCATTCATCTGTATGTTCCTGAACTTGTCTTACTATGTCTGTGTATGTGTGGCTGCTTCACTTGGACGTCGAGTTGCTGCTGTTTGAGCTGACGGGACAGCTGCTTCCTTTTGGAATATGTTTAAATGAGTAGATAGAAAAATGTATCTTTTTCTCATTTTAACTGGGTTTGGTCCTAGATAAAACACCGTACTCCTACACAAACACGTTAATGACTTTTCCTCTTAGCAACATGCTACTAAAAACGAATCCTGTCCAGACATTCACACAGTGTCTTTGTTTGAGATCAGATGCCGTTTTACTGTTATGGGTTAATTTGATTAGAGCTCTCCTCCTCCACATGCCCCCTCTTGGATTAATGATTCATAAAAAGTACATTTAGTGTTAGTCATTGGTCTAACAATTTGGACTCGAGGCCAATTTGGACTTGAATACCAGGTGCCCAAGGAATTTACAGCTCTGTAGCCTTTTCCCCATTAAGTTAAAATGTTTTCCAGTGGTTTAAAGATTCTGCAGGAATCAGCCATTGATAGTTGAACATAAGCCAGCTGTGGTTGTACATTCTTAGTGAATGACAAAACTGCTCTTATCTTGGATCTTTTTTTTTTTTTTTGCCAGAGAAAGGGTGTGTACTTGAGGCCCCAGTGGAAAATGGAAGGAAACGGTTAATGAAACCATGACGTAATCACCAGGAGAGAAATTGCTGTCATTTCCTGATAAGAGACATTTAAATCAGCCATTTTTCTGATCATATTTTGATAAACAGTTACCAGGAGACACAAAGAGCGCACTGAAAAAAAAAACAACTCCTCAACTCCTGTTGTTTCTGATTTTGCATTTTTAAGCGTTCACTCACTCTGTATCACGCTGCACGGTCACCTACCTCTTCACTCGTGCACTATGCTCTTTTTCACAGTTACTTTACACTCGACTCAGTGGAAAAAAAATCAATATGCGAGATGGTTTCCTTTCATTTTCTCCTGCAGTATGTCAGCTCCACTGTGGGTGTAACTGACCATTCTCTCAGCTGCTGCTTCACCCATGAAGCTTTTCTATTTTCCATTGTTTACAAAGATGATGGTGCTAGAATGATGATCAAAATTTGTAGTAATTTTAAAAACACTACAGACAAAGAAAAATATGCTTTCCATTTCTAGCCAACGGCCGTCAGCTGTGCAGCTTTAGCTGACTGGATCGAGCTAATGATGGATCCATGAGTCGATAGAAAACGTCATTTTCCAGTTCAGTCTGTAAAATTATGCTGACATAATGTTATTTAAAATACTGATAGTAAGGCTGTTATAATAAAGCTTGTATGATTGCCTAGCTTACATACTAGTCCAGTTAAAATTGAAATTAGTTCTTCTCAGACCTAAACCTTCCTCTGGTGTTGTTGGCCGCGGTTGCTTTGCCATCTAGGTTTGGCTTCGTTGCAAGTGTTAGCTTACACAGATAGATATGGTAGTTATGAATGGATTTTCATGCGTAAATGTTGACTCTACAAACAATAGTTAATGATGTTCTATTTGGCTTTAACATTACCTTACTGATGATGGCAGGAAGCTAATAGACTGTTCGCAGTTTAATCCAATAAACACGCTGCTGTGTTTTGCTTCATTGGTTTTAGAAATGCTAAAAGATGCACCATCTTCCAAATTTTCATATTCTCTATCATTGCTGTTGCTACTTAGCTTTACAGAGCTGCTATTTGCATTTGTGGTTTGAACAGCACTGTTTGGAGGAAGGGTTTGCTAACACTTGGTTAATTAAAAGAGAGGACACTACTTCAGGTAATTCATACTCACCTGTAGTGCACCTTCACATCCACTATCATCACTGTCACCTCCACCCTGTCTCTCTAGCCACCTACCCATCCACTGGCCACTCTCCTCACTCCACTCGTCCTCTTCTTCTTTCCACAGATGAGCTCACAGTGCCTGCTCTATATCCCAGCAGCCCAGACGTGTGGGCATCATACCCGCTGTACCCGGCGGAGCTGTCGCCGGCCCTCCCACCCGCTTTCACCTACCCTTCCTCGCTCCACGCTCAGGTAACATGCAAATCCACTTCCCCTCGCCCACCTTCACTACCTCTGCCCCCTCACCTTTTTCTGAGCCCATTTCACAAACAGCTGTCACAGTAAGGCCTGAAATCACCGTCTGCTCCATCAACAGATCCACATCAGAGCACACACCACCCAATCACCCTCATTTGCAAATGTACAAAACAACAACAGTGACTTTTCTAGTAGTGGATTAGTTTTGGTGGAATTTTATAGTATTTTTTTCTTACAGTTGACAAACTGTACAAAACAGTTTTGTTGATTCTATGGAAACAGAATGAAACTTTATAAAGGAAATTAAATAACATATTTTCCAGTTTGTGTCATTTTAAAAAATATTTCACTACAATTTTTGCTCATCTGCAGTGACTGTGCACAATACAAATTGGAAATGAATCAGGAATTTTATATAATTCAATTTGTTTATTGATACTGAAATTAGTTACTTTATAAATATTTAATTTCCAGGGTGTAGTCCATTTTTGCAGACACGTAATGCTGCTTTACCCTTCTCTTGAGAGGAGCTGCTACCTGATCCCACTTCCAGGAATCGAACTAAACTAATCTCACTGTTCACCAAATCTGTAAACTAAATTTAGAGACGTAAGAAAGGTGCCCATGGGTTTACATGAGCTCTTGAAATAGCATGATTTCCTGAAAATGAACTGCCCTAACAAATCCAACATTTTGAATGTTTGAAGTTGAATTGTCAGTTACTGCAAACTAGTTTTTGACAATGAGAAAAGAAATAAAATCCACCCAAAGCAAAGTATCATTTTAGCTCTACAGAATTCCTGCTTTGGTCTTGAAAACTAGTAAAGGCCGTTATGCAGTTTCAAGTCCCTTCATCCTTCTCAGTGACGTCATCAGTACAACTTAACACTTTAGCGCTTGTTTGCATCATTTTTTTCCCAACAACCATGATCCATTTTATCAGTGTCTTCTAATCTGCACAGCTCATAACAGGTCATTATTGTTCTCTTGAAATTCTTCTCATGGAGCTTATTAGATTCTGGCTGACCCTGATAAAATCCTAGTATTAAATATATTGTATCAGAGTTTTTGTTTGCTGATTGGTTTTTAAGCTTGTAATAATCTTTTACAGTATTTTAGGATCAAAAGGTTACAGTATAAGCTGTAAGTATCTAGTCTTTCATCTCTGGGAGTTGGGGAGTATATACAGTATATTTCCATATATAATGCAGATACTAAGGTTGTTTAAGTCTAAAAGCCTCTAGCAAAGACAATAAAGCTGAGGCTTAGATGATGTCAGACTTTGAAATGAGCACAAGCTGAATCTGCCTAGCTGGCATTTTTCCATATGGGTCGGATATGTGAGCGCAAACTGACACACAAAGACAATCTGGCTTTGTGATTCAGTGGGGGGTTGTGGTTGGCATCTCACAACGTCTTCTGACCTAGAGCACATGCTGATGTGAGACATTCATATAATATTATAGATATATATATATGAGCAGCTCTTACGGAAAACACTCGAGACTAAATGATCAAATCCAATTTCTTTTAGCTGGAGCTCAGCTTTCTGGCTCTCTGATTGGTCCGTTACTGTCATCTTCTCTAGTGAGAGCACATAATGTTATTAGGTTGCTAGTAAATGTTAGCAATAGACCTTAGAAAAACAGTAACTCCTATTATTGTGTGCGGCCATGTGAACTTCATTTGTATACAAGAGGACGGTTGTGTGGAAATTTACAAATCATGTGAGAATTATTAATAGATGATCTTTTACTGTAAAGCTATGACGCTCTGGAAGAAACAGAGTGTGCATTGTCCTGCTGTAACTCTTGTGTCTTTAAAACAACCCCAGTTTCAACTAAATGCGACATTAATGAAGTTTAATCAATTAATAAAGTTGCATTTAGTGTTAAAGGTATAATATTAAAAATGTGACATATTAAGTGACATACAGAGATGAGATTAAAGATGCAATCTTTTGACCGCCTTCATGAGGTGTCATGTTGCCTTCTACACTAACTAATAATGAGCCAAGTCACGAGGTTATACTTACAAAGTGCATTTAGTTAACTTGTTTAGCATGTAACACTATAACTTCAGTGTAAGATTGCAAATATCATTGTAACTCCAGTTACAATGCCTATGTCTATTTGTCCATTCTGGGCTACCGTAGAAACATGGCAGCCTCTGTGAAAGGGGTCTTGCTCCTTATGGAAATATAAAATGTTCATTCTAAGCTAAAGAAAATTCAACAATTGGTATTTTCAGGTATTTACACTCTATTAAGAACATATTTCTGAATACTATATTGCTTATTTATTTTTACTAGTATATCTTTCTAAATTGTACTCAACGTATCTTTAGTTAAGGGAAATGTTTAGCATTTTGGGTTATTTTCATTCATGTCATGTCTACCTAGTACGTATGGAATCTATAGTCCTCATGTTGTAAAAATGGCTTAGCATAAAGACTGAAAACAATGAGAGATCAGCTGGTCTTAAGTCCTCATCTCTGCAGCTTCCACTGCATTTGACCAAAACATTTCCAGCACATAAATAATTGTTAAACCTGAAATATAGTTCTGTGCTTTGCCTTTTGTATGAAATAATGTTTTTCACTGTGTTTTAGAAATGGCAGTAGGTGGATTTTACCATTTGACGCAGCTAAATATATATTTCTCAAACTGCGAAACCATGTATGTGCAGCCTTTATTCCTCGAGATTATGCGTCTTAAAAAACAGAGAAATCCCAATCTGTAGCGACGTTAGTGAAATAAGTTTGTACAAATATACATTCTATTTTTATTAGTACGAATGTATCAGAGTATGTTTGTCTGTGTGTGTTTAGATTCGCTGGCTCCCACCTGCAGATGGAACTCCTCAGGGATGGAAGTCCAGGCAGTTCTGCTGAAGTATGTGTGAGTAGCAACACAAACACAATCACACTCAACCCCTCGTCCTGCTATGGCAAAGAAGTGTACATTGCGTTCTGCCTTGAAAATGCTTTAGTAAATATTATGACACTTTGTTTAAACAGGCGCAGAGATATTCCTAAACATATGTTGAGAATA
>OMLM01012175.1:2624-17396 GCA_900302695.1 Helostoma temminkii
AAGTGCAAAGAAAGTTGCAGAAAAGTTCTGTTTTCAGCAGTTTTTTGAATATTGGGAGTGAAGTTGCTGATCGTGTAGAGTTGGACAGTTCATTCCACCACTGTGGGACCACAGAGCTGAAGAGCTTTGCAGTGGAATACATTGGCATGTCACTCTGCTCTCTTCTCGCTCATTTCTGGGATATTATCCATCTTGATGTATATTCCACTCCACATCCTGTGTAGCTAACTAGTCTTAATGATCTGATCGGAAGTTTTTAAGTCAACATGTTTTGCAGGATACTTTGTGTGTGTTTGGGTTTTCCAGGAACTTAATGATCTGTGAGTATATGACTGCCAATTGTGTGAGTGCTCAAACTCCTAGGAACTCCTAGGAGTGTGTGTCCAAGATGTGTGGATGTATGCTAGGAGTATATATGTGTGTGTGCATGAGATGTGTGTGTATAAGCTCTGGGTCTGTCAGTCTAAGTGCTATGTGCTTTGCAATGTGTGTATGATTTACGTAAACTCTAATCACTACAAAATAATAGAAATAAACAATTCTCTGTGACTGCTTGATGCTGACTACTTAAAAAGGAAGAGCACAGATCCAACCAGAGTGACACTCCCCATGCTGATTCCCAGGTGCTCTCAGAATCCATCACATGTCCTCCCAATCACAGTAGTGTATTGTGGCTTCACACATGACAAAAAGGCTGTTGCATCTCAAAGAAGCACAGAAAAAGCAGTGGGCAGATAATCATAAAGGCATGCATAAGCATACATGTATGCACATACATTTCTCTCACATGCATACACATTGATTTCTATGCCGCATTTATAATTTTCCATCACAATTGTAGATTTTGTTTGTGGAAAAGCGCTTGCTACCTGCCACAGTGTTTATTTTATGAGACAACCACAAGAGGGCAAAACATTCAAATCAATCAGAGATCTTACCCTTTTAACACTTAAGATGAGATTCTTCCACAATTTGTAAAATGGTTTCTTAAAACGCAGGTACATGGAAGCAAAGGCAGACTGTTGGGGCTTATGTAAAGGTTTTACTAATCAGAAAGGGTTTCTGGGCCAAAAATTAAACAACAAATCCTTTATTTTAACAAATAAATCACTATAGAAATACGGATTTAAACACATAGCCAAGAAACAAATTCTTCAGCAATAGCAGTTTGCCTAATATAGTTTACAGGTTAAAGGCGGTAATGGTTTGTATAAAGGCTGTGGGACACTTAGAAAACATGTAGCATGTAGTCTTAAAACCACACTTAAATACTGAATCAGCTGTGCCACTCAAAACATCCTGCAATGTAGTAAAAGCTGTTTCTTCAAGTCTCACGATTAACAGCCGTGATAATCAATGGAGCAGTGTTCTTTCCTTCATCACAAACACCTGGGCTGAGGAAGGGGAAGATCCTCTCAGAAAACAAACACCCAGTGAAGGTGTAGATGTGAGACATGTTTTCCACATTAAAGAATGACACTGTTCCCTCCTCGTAATCCGTAAACACCCCGACAATCTGTGGCTTCTCCTTGAGTGTAAGAAGGACAGAGGGAGAGTCCAGAGCACGATACTCATTCCCGTTCCTCAGTCGCACTGTCCAGTAGCCATTTTCTGGCTTGGAAGTGATCATCCCCTTCCTGTTGACAGACTCTTTGACTATGCCTAGGTCCCAAAAAGTCTTTGACCCCACTGCAACCTGAATGACAATGAAATAGAACTATTAAAAAAAACAATACTTTATACCATGTGATCAGAACTTATTGAAGAGTATTTTGTTATATGCTACGGTGCTTGGAAGCAGTATGCACTCAGTGTGGTGCATACACTCTTATTCAATTCTTTTCTTTGTCTTAAAGAGAAAAAGATGATTCAAAAATATTGCAATTTTACAGTACAAAGTGTTCCTGTGCTTAAATTATCTCATGGTCAACAGAAAAAACACCAACCTGGAAGTAGAACCTCCCGGACAAGAAGCCTCTCCGGCCCAGAACACATATGACGGGGTCGAAACGTTGGGGGTTGTCAGGAACAATGTGCAGCAGTTCACCGCGTCCTGCCTTCTTGCCATCAGCTGACAGGACAATATTTGGATGTGCAGTGTCTGGGTCTAACACCACATCAACTAGCAGGACAAAATGGGGAGAAGTGCAGTTAATGCTATTTTAATCCAGCAGTATGATCTACTAATACCATCCCAGGCTGCATTGTAATACAGGCTGACCAACTGTTGGTGAATATTTTATGGTAAACATCATTCGGACAATACTAATAAAAGGTATGTACGGCTATGACGTTGGCACTATTACAGGTTTGATGGAATGTTAATTATTTTTAGGTTTTGTCCAGCTCACCAGCTCAGAGCATTGTGCTATGATCCAAACGTGTGCATGTCAAAGTGGATAATGAATTCCTGCATTGTGCTGTGGATGCACCAAATGTTAAAGAATATTTGAAAGCAGTCAGTGGGAGTATTCTTATCATACTTGTTTGGTAGTTTGGGAGGATGTGCTGATATAACAATCTTTAAAGTAAGTGATACAAAGCTAAGGTCAACACAAAGGTCAGAAGGTGTTGCTTGGTCTCATGAATGTGACGTAACATGTAACAAGACCTAAATTGTGGATAAGAGCATCATTCTCTGTAATTTCTGCATTTAAAAAGAATATTTAAAAGGCCATAATTATGTACAGGGAGGTCATACCTGCATATTTCTGCATCTTCTTCATCTCTGATAGACAGATAAAACAAATATATAAAGATATTATTTTTGGTGTCAAATTGGCCTTTATGAAAATGTTTGAGTACAAAGAATTCAGTTCACTTTACCGTCTTTCTTCAGATTGTCCAGCTCACTCTGCATGGTGGTGTTCACTTTAGACAGCGCTCTCCTCACAGTCCCCACACAGAGCTCAGGATAGATGCCGATCTCCATCCACTCTTTGGTGGGTGGAGGTGATGTAAGAGAAGAAAACATCTGTCATGAGGAAAAAAAAATGAGTTAGTTAGTTATGTTGATTTGGAGTTTTACTAATATACAACTTTTAAAACCTCTGCCAATATTTTGTACTAAATTAAAGTCCAGAATTACATTCTAGTAAAATGTGTTTCTCAAAGAGAAAACTTCACAGGATACTTTATCTTTTATAGTGTTTTGTAAGATAAGATAAGATAAGAAAACCTTTAGTAGTCCCACAATGGGGAAATTGCATTTTTACAACAGCTTAAGTACTAGAATGTCAGAAAGTTAGTCTGACCAAAGGGCCTTAATTAAAGACTAAAGACTAAACTGGCACAGTACGAGATAAATAAACAAAAAAAAACAACTGACAAATAAACTAAAAAACCTGAAAACGTAAACCAAATTTTCAATAATTAATAATAAATAAAATATATACATGTAAGTACAGTATACAGTTAAAGCAGTGCGAGTATGTACAGTATATGGATATTACTGGATAGCAGTGCTGAAAATGTACATTGTAAAACTAAATTGGTATAATGATTATTGCACATTCAAATATTGCATATTTACTATAGAGATATTGCACAGGTGTAATATGAGTATCAACAGTGTTCATTGTAGAGTGTGAAGCTAAAGCTGTAACGGACTTTACTCTTAATGAGATATTGACAACTTTTCTTTCCTCTGACGTACCTCTGACATATCCACTGTCTGAAGTAGGTCAGTGTAAATTGAATGGGCTTTATTTAATCATTGGTAAGTTAAAGCTCTTTGGTTTCTGTATTTGCAGAGTGAGGCTGACTCTTACCTGTAAAACATGTAAGTGGTCATTAGAGTTCTTCAGCTCCTCCAGCTCAGTGTTTCTTCTCTCCAGCTCAGTAATTTCCTGCTGCAGCTCACTGATGAGCTCCTCTGCTCTCCTCTCTGCTGCTTCCTGCTTCTCCTTGATCTTTTTGTTGACTTCAGTTTGTCTCTCCTCGATGGAGCGAATCAGTGACGTGAAGAGATGGTTGCTTTCCCTTATCTCCTTCTCTGCACTCATCTTAAAGAGGTTAAAACAAATCAAACTACATGTAAAATCACTCACACAGTGAGAAATATCAACTCTATTGAGTGTAGAAAGATGCTCTGGCTATCAGACTGACAGAGAGTAAAAAATATATAATTTTACATTTAGAAAAGATTACCTGTTACATTTACCTTTTAAGTCACAACGGCAGCCTGTTATGATGGATTTACTCATTAAAGAGAGCCATTAACTCATTGTGACATGAATATAATACATATAAAAAACAGGCAGACAGAGACAGAGGTTTATGACAGTGAATAACATTTCCATTTGGACTCACCATGCTTAGCTTTAGGCCGTTTTTCATCTCCTCCACTTTCTTCAGTCGTTCTTGGATCATCTGCCGAAAATCTACCTGGGTTTTCTCCATTTGCGCCTAAACGGGGAGAACAGAAACTGAAACTCCTGCCTGGTAGACGCAGGGATATTCAAGGTTTCATACAGTATTTTTGCATTCCACAAAATGCCCCAAAGGTTACACATTTATTTACCAACTATCAAAATAAGAATCAACCTTATTGGCCAAGTATGCATATGAGCAGAAGAACTGTGTTTAATGTGTTCGTGCTAATAGTACACATCAGAAATGATTATATTCTTTAGCAGAGATGTGCTATCAGAGTTTCCTAGATGCATCGTTAAAATTTTTAGAGAGGGGAATCTGTTAGTACAGCGCTGGGACTTACTTGGACTTTACATGTGAAGACATTAAATATTTCCAAACACTGGTTATGAAGCTTTTTATAATAAGTTGACATCAAAACAGTGTTTATATTGCTCATGTGGTGCTGAAATCTTGTTTATCTGCTATCTTCAGAAACCCATTTTGCCTTGTAGCGCAGGAAGTGCACTACATACCTTCTTCTCACCACTCTCATTATCTATGGATACAGCTTGATGATCTTTATGCTCAGTCTCGATGCAGAACTGGCACACACACTTCTGGTCGTCCCTGCAGAACATTTCCAGAAGTCTTTCGTGCTTCTTACACATCCTTTCCTGGAGGTTCTTCACCGGATCAATCAGCTTATGTAGCTTCAGGGTGGTGACTCTCTGGTGAGGCTCCAGGTGAGCATCACAGTATGAGGTCAGACAAACCAGGCAGGACTTCTGAGCCCTCACCTGCAGAGACGTGGTGGCACAGACATCACACACCACCTCACCTGGTCTGGCTGTGTACAGTGGCAAAGCCAAAGAGCAGGCCATCATCTTTCTTAATGTGTCAGCCAGCTCTTTGAACGCTGTGTTGATGCTTATTTCAGGCCGAAGGCTGAATGATCTTTTGCACGTGGGGCACTGGCAAACATCACTGCTGTCCCACACACTCTGGATGCAGCCTTGGCAAAAGTTGTGTCCGCAGGGAGTGGTGACCGGGTCAGTTAACACCTGCTGACAGATGGTGCACTGGAGCTGTTTTTCTGATATGATGTTACCTGAGAAGGACATTGTCTGCAGAACAAAATAAAATGGACAAGGGGGGTTTTAGTGACTGGTTGCACACAAAAAACTTTGGTAGAGAAAGTAAATTCATAGATTTATTAGCACAAAAGGACAATAGTCAGAGGTAGGAAAAAATACTAAACCCTCTTAGTCATTTTTACATATTGTTTGTTTTCTGAAAACAGTAATCATATTTATCAAATACCGAAGGAAAATATCTTTAAGCAATGGCAAATCGTCTCATGGAGATAAACACAATACACAAATAAACACAGCTGACTTTATTTAGAATACAAGAGCTCACATGTGTTTACAAAATACACCAGCCTTTTTTGGTGCATTCTTTATGGATTGTTCATGGTTGTCATAGCCGTGATCACTCTTATCTCAGCACACACAGCAGACACACCCACACTTTCCACACACACTATTCACATATTAGCACAAGCAAGAGCACAGGCTACAACCATACTAAATTGTAACCTAATATAATCCTTTTTGTAAAAAGAAATCCTGAAAATGGTATCTTACATCATTTTCTCTATCCGTATTCTAAACATTAATCATTAACATTAGTCTAAACAGCAAAACATTGTCAGATAACTACAAAGAGGCTACACTGGACAGTTAATGAGTGTGAGTATTTAACAACAACTAATTTCTATATATGAACAAAGGGTTTATAGTGACATATCGATCTCAGTTGTGAATATAGAATATGTTTACTGTTTAATCTAACAAAGGTTGACTGCACAGAGCTTGTGGAACCAGGAAGTTGTGGCAGTTTTGTTAGTTTCTTTTAGGTTACAAATTACAACTCATAGGCAGTGAGCTTAACTTAGCCTAGTGTCAGTACTGGAAACTGAAGAAAAAAGTTTGCATGGTTGAAACTAACTAAATCTGTGATTCAGCACCGCTACAGTTTACAAATTAACATGATGCTCTAACTGACTACTAGTTGCAGGTTTAAATGTTTTTATGACAGTTAAGTGCATAGAAAGATAAGTGAACAGACAGCAACAGTGACAAAGATCCTACAAAGATCTGAAAACTAAAACACAAGGAGTTATAAGCACTGCAGCAGAAAGTTAAAGACAATTTTGACATGACAGCAACGTTTAAGTAACACATTTATTATAATGTCACTGAATGTGACAGAATTTTATAAACAGAATATTTTACAAGTGAATCTGAGTGACTACGTATATGAGCAGAGAAACAGTTTGGTTTACTTTACAGCTGGTCAGAAATCTACACAAATCTACAGTGGGTGGATGTACTGACAAATAAAATGCAAATTTCTCTGCTGAATAATCCACGTCTTTACTGTTTACTTTCATTTACTTTAAAACACAGAGAACATGCTTTTAGTCCTTACTGCATATTGCTCATACTTACAACTACTTCCTTTAAGCAGATCACACTTCTGTCCTGTCCTCACTGACGGAAAAGCATGTGACTCTCCTGCTGTATGATCAAGGATGACTTTATTATGGTGTGAGCTATAAAACAGGAAAATGTAACGTCAGCACAGTTACTCATCAGTGTGGCCCGCCCACTCTTCAGTCCAGCATTGGTTTGTGTTTCTCCGTCTGTTTTACTGTGACTAATGTACCAGTTCTTAAAATAACGATATTAGACTGGCTCAGATGGTGCATGTGTGAATGCCTGTCATTATGTGAATACATAATTGTTACTCCAACACAGGGAAATTGTGCGTTTCGCACATGGGTGTGGTGTTCCAGTGGTTAATTTTTCACCTGAGGGTCATACTGTAGAAACCAGTCTGTTCTGAACTACGCTGCAGCTCCACTTCGGGAGACGTTGTTGTTCTAGATGACTGTTGTAGCTGGAAACAGCGGCTTTTTAAGGATATATTTGCATAAATGTACAGAGGCCTATAATTAGAAAACATTAGTACTGTCTTCCAATAGCATGCTACACCATATGGACAAAAGTATTTGGTCGTCTATGGCCAGTACACCATATATACTTTAATATGGAGTCGGTCTCCCTTTTTTGTGTTTCTGTGGAAACCCATTCATTCTGTGAGGCACTGATGTTGGATAACAACCCATGGATAAATGTGCTCCATGGGTTTGAGGTCAGGGCTCTGCAGGTCAGTCAAGTTCTTCAACACCAAACGACACAGTTATGTTGGAATAGGAAAGGACCTTCCTTGTAAAAAAACAGTTGTAAAAAAAAAAGTTGGAAGTATAGCACTGTCAAAATGTCTTGGTGTGCTGAAGCTTTAAGATTACCCTTCACTGGAGACAAGTGGCCTAGCCCAAACCCCAAAAAACAGCCTCATACTCTTACCCATCCAGGTGTAGGCAAATACTTTTGTCCATACAGTATATGTTTGCTAATGCAAAATTATTAATCAGCAAACCTTTTTGCAAAGATGTCTGGAATGACACCATTGCTCTTTTACCACCACAGACGAATTAAGCTATAATATATACAGCAAAATGGAAAATTATATTGTTATATTGATGCAGCTCGTTGGCGATAATGTCTTGTTATGTAAAACATTTATTGCCCCAGTATGGTCCGCATACTTCCACCATGTTTCCACCTGTGGTTAATTCTGCGTTTTCTTCTTAGTAGCTTACCTGCAAAACGCCCACAAACAAACTGTGCAGTTTTCAAAGGATCTTAGTAAATTTGTGTTTTGGCAGTACTCAGTTAATCCATAAATAGTTTTTATTTCTGTCCTAAAAACATCCCACGTCATTTCATGCTTTTATTTCATGCACATTACAAGCATATGACGCAATGACACCACCACCATATCCAAAACGAAATATACTGCAGTTAATGCAATACACAAAGTGGAAATTAACACAAAAGCACAATCTCTCTAAGCAACTGTAGTAATAGATGAACAGAGTATACAATGAATACAGTATATAGATAATTTAGCTTACACTAAGTAAGTACAGATAAGCCCAGTGGCTGGTTTGTAGATTGATTGTAATAGTGGAAACGTTTCCCACAGTGTAAACATTATCTGCTTTAGAAAGTAAATACAGAACATTAAGTATAAGTGTGTTTTAGTAAAGTGAAAATAAAGGTTATATTGATCCATTCATTTAATAGTTGTTTAATGCACAATGATCAACTGAGACAGTTGTACAGTAACTGAGCCTGTATTATGTGTAAACTATTATTTCCTCTTTTTCACCAACGAGGAACATATAACTTCTGTTGACCTACAAAATATTTAACAATTTAAAAGAAAGGAAACAGTCATACTGCTGAGTAATCAATTTGTAACTACAGGAAATTAATGCCTCCTCCAGGTAAATACAACCTCAGATGAAGAACAACTTATAACTTTTTTCATTTGGGCAATGCTAAGTGTCCCCCATAATTCAATAGCTTTCAGATCCACCTTTAATAACTTGAAGTGATTGTTTCCTTTATGTCTGCGTGTCTCTGGAATAGATAAATGCCGCTCAATGACTGCAGGTCCTGGGGCTGCAAAGCAAACCCAAATCATCGCCTCTCCACTATCGTGCTTGACAGGTGTTTCTATTGAAATGCTGTGTCTGGTTTTCTTTAAACTTTAAGCTGGGCATTGAGACCAAACAACTCCATTTTGGTCTCATCTGGATATTCTTCCAGAAGTCCCATGGTTTGTTCAGATCCAGTTTTGTGAACATCAGTCATGTTTTCATGTTTGATTTTGGATATGAGTCTTTTTCTAATTGTGCTGTCATGGACTTTAATATTTAACATGCTGAATGAGACCTGTGGGGTCCGGGATGTAGCACTGGAGTGTTTTTACACTTTTAGCATTGCATGGTCTGACCTTTAATATGCTGGGATGTGCACTCCTGAGAAGATTGGCAACTGCGAATAATCTCAGTGAACGTTGGACTGTTCTGATTGATGTGCACTGAGATTGCTTTTCTGTGACCCTCGCTTATGTCTTTCCCTCTTGCCCTTGTGTTAACACACAGCTGAAAGCTTCAGACCAGCAAACTGCCAAAATTCTTCATTTTCTTCAGTTACTCAAGGGATGATGATTAACAGCGCCTGGCTGCAACTGTGTGGATTTTGTGGCTTGGGCTCAGTGATCAGACAGACAGGCGAGACTGGATTTAAAGATGTTTTATTGTTTTAAAAGGCAAGATGGTAGGCCTGAGGAAACAGGAAGCAGGAACTGGAGCAGGGGTCAGGATTGGGTTCACCGGGTAGGTCACTACAGAAGAGATGTATATTAATATTATGTCAGATAAAAAGTGAGTATGAACTGGTAAACAGGAGTATAAGGCTTGAGAGGTAGATGAGGGTAAAAAATGGTGGAGATGGTGGTGTCCTTGTTTTGAGTTGAAAATGGGAGTAACACACAAACACACTAGGGATCCAACAAAAGGTCAACCAAGGAATAGATCAAGGTCTGATAATGACTAAGATGATTAAGAAGAGAACAGGCAGGATGCCAGGTTATAGGAGTCAGAATAATCATCAAATTTAAAATCCAAGAGCAAAGGACCAAAACCAGGTAACAGGTTTGATATCAGATTTGTTATAAGCTTTTTTTCACACATGCAATCCAGGCGATGAGGTCCAGACTGTACTCTGAGTTGCGTTTTCACTCATCCAGACATACTCTGCTTGAAATGCTTTCAGGGGGAATAGTCCGTTTGATTTCAGTGAGGGAGGGTCTCTGTGTCGAGAGTGCAGGAGGGACGGTGTGACACAAAAAGTTCACAAACGATGTGTGATGTGTATAGCAAAGTGATACAACATCAGAAAGCATGATAAATATTTCCTATATTTAATGGTGTTTTGCTGAGCAGATCTACTAACAGGGAACGTCCACACTCTTGCTGTGATTACCTGGAGAATTACCGGCTGCGTTCACACCCAGGCTCACACCGACATTATGCAGACTTTGTACTAGGGGGCTGACAGGATAAAGTCTGGGCAACGTTGACTCACATGTTTGCGTCCACACATGCAGCTTGTCTGAGTAAAGTCTGGAGTCCAGTGCATGTGTGAAAGCAGCTATAGTTAAAGTTCAGATAGGTGCAAAACGGGTTCAGGTCCTTGGTAGAGTTCAGATTCAGAGTTCAGAAACAACAGTGCTGGAGAGTCACTTTCAGGTATGGGGCAGAGCACTACAGACCTGCTTATAAAGGAGGAGAGTGATGAGGTTAATTAGTAGAGTGAGAACTGGGACTGAAAGAGGGAACGGACAGAGAGCTGATTAAAACCAAACACGGGCATGACAGGAAGCCAGGATGGAAACCATGACAGCAACTCTTATATTCTATGGAAGCAGTCAAAGTTTACAGCCACATTATTGTGTGTCGATTATTTCATGTTGTATTTACCTAATGTTAGGACTACTGCTGCTACTACTACCACTACAATCAGATGATTTTTGATTTGAATTAGAGTGGGCACCAATTTTAACATGTGGCTGTATTTAGTATGGGCTCTTGTTTTTGGCTGTAGTCTAGCTAATTGCCATAGGCAGCACAAAACCTGTGCAAAAAGAACCCAGACTGGTTCTGTTCTCTGCACTTTTAGCTTAGTAGACATTTAAAGGCATTAACATGAACAGATCCACATACTGTGACAGCATAGACTTTGGGCACAGGACACTTTATTATATTCAAGGTGGTGGTGAGGTCTAGTGTATATATTTTAAAGTTAGGCCTGTATTCACCTTCCCAAACAAGAAACCACATATTGCGCCGTGTTAGCATACTGTTTGCATCAGGTGAAGCTTTACATCTATTTTGCATGGTTGAAAAAACAAAACCACAGCATACATTTTCTGAACCATCCATGACACTTGCAAAAGTGTCATCTTCACTTCGACATTTTCCGACAAGTACACGTTCAGTATTTTGTTTATATTTGTACTATTTTCCTTCAAAATTGTAGGCAAAAGCTTAGACTTACATAGAAATTACCATATTTTTTAATCATATATTTTTATAACTCTAATTAATCGGAAATTACAGCATAGACAATATCATGAATGGCTAGAGGAGCTGGAATATTTAAATAGAAGTACAGAGGCCTATGATTGGCAAACATTAGTACTGTCTTCCAATAGCACATTATGTTCACTAATGCAGGTTTATTGATTTAAAAAAGGAACTGATCATTAGAAAAACCCTTTTGCTATGGTAAAAGGGTTGGCAGTATACTGCGTTTGATTTGCCACATGTAAAATCCTTTTCAGTTATCTAATTCAGGATAGACAAAATTTGTGCCTCATACAGCTGAGCACCAACTGCGTGATCAAGATCTTTTTAAACCAAATCTTTTTCTGGCCCAAACGTTCTCCCAGCTGAACCCACCATGATTTCTTTCCTGCTACAATGTTCATATATTCATCAAGACTGAATCCCACACATTTATATTATTCATGTGGGACCAAACTTTCTATACTTCTTCTTTTCCTAAAATGAAATCTGTGTTTCACTCTGAATTTACAATAATAATTTATAGTACCAGACATTTACTACAGTTGAATGAACTGAACATCGAGAAGAGATGTGGCATCAACATAAATATGCAAGGCATTAATTTGTTGTTTTTGTACATTTTACCTTCTATACAGAATTGTTCTCACGTGAGAACAGTGATTTTTTGGAACTACAGGAGACTTTTACATTTTTGCATTTCCTCACCTCACAATCAGTGGAAATAGCGGCAAGTCAGGGTTAATCACGGTTATGATTTCAGTTTCAGCATTTTATAAAATACACATGTAGCTAAACACACAACATTAAGACTATATATATATTTGTTAAGAGCTCTGCAACCTGGATTTGCAGGTTTTCTGATGTGAACTGAAACCCTGAAGCATTTCTTGCAATGTTGTAATTATTCCACTTGGTGGTAGTGAAGTACAAGATGTCTCTTTTCTCTAGGAGTAGGAGCCTTTAATTATTCATAATTTCCCTATAATGTTAGATAATTAGACATTGTCAGGCATAATGAATGTACAAATGATTTTGGCACAAAACTGGGACAGAAGTTACTTTAGGAAGTACAAGTTCAGAGTGATTTATGTAACATTGCATATGTCAATCCTGATTGGAAGGACAGTGTTAGAAACAAACTATAATAAAGACATCCTCAGGCATAAAAAAAATGATTTGCTAAAATGTAATTACTTAAAACTGAGACAAAAGTTACTTTATGAAGCACAAGTTCTGAACTATTTAGAGGAACTGGATGGCTGGACTGACTCCAAGTGAGGACAGTGTGTTGGTGAGAGAAGAGCATGTAGAGTGGAAAGGAAGTTAGGGCATGAAAATGTTCAGGAGAGAAGGCAGAGGGCTGGCTACCAGATTGTTTAACAACATTTTGGAAAGAAGTGCACTCATTCAGATGCGAGATGAACAGAGCTGCAGCAGCTACAGAGTCATAAAGGTGGTCAGCCACACCATGGAGTTATGAGAAAGCAGGCTGAGGTGAGCTGGGGGTTTCATGCCAAGCACCACAATGTTTACCTTGAGGATGCTGTCGAAGTACAGTACACCATGTGAGAAAGCCCCCGACATTGTGCCGAAAGAGGAGCTGTTACTACATGAGTATGTGAGGGTGGCACAGGATATGTATGAGTACAGCTGACGGGTAGTGTGGAGTAGGAATGATGGACAAGTTCAATGGTGGGTTTGTTCTTTGCAATGGTCACGGACAGGTTAACAGATGAGATCAGACAGGAGCCTCCGTGGACTGTTGTGGTTGTGGATGACAGTGTGGTCTGTAGTAGTGATGTTAGGTTCACAAACGATCTGATTGGTTTGAGCGGCTCCTTGATAGGAACAAAGATTAAAATTTTTTATTTTTTTTTAAATTGTGGCCTAATTTCACTAGCTGCCACAAATCTGCTATCCAGTCAAAAGAGGCAGAAGTTTTATGAAGACGTATGATTTGTCCATTGCTGCCTACATACACACCACTGCCCTCTCCTGTCAGAGAGCGGTGGCCAAGTGCAAAGTGCCTGCATTCCCTCACCTGTCCAGATCCTGATTTCTGCATTGCCTTACCTGCTTAACATCAACCTTTATTTTTTTAATAAAAATCCTTAAAATACTTGCCTGAGTGTCTGGCCGCTGTCTGGGTCCGTCCATAAAACACATAATGTGACCCAGTGAGCCATTCTTTTTAAAGCTGGAGAGGAACAGAGTCATATGTAACAGGAGGGATGCAGAGTTTATCTAGAGAAAAATGCTAAGGATGGAGCTAAGAGACAGGAGGAGAAGAAGAAGGCCAAAGAGAAGGTGAATGAATGTGGTGATCGTGGTGAAAGAGGACATCCAAGGGGTTGGTGTGACAGCAGAGGACGCAGAGAACTGAGTGAGATGGAGACAGGTGATCTGCTGTGATGACACATACTGGGAGCAGCTGAAAGAAGAAGACTGTAAGTTGATGTACAGTAGAAATGTGCCATGTCATACCGTCCACAATAATACCTGTATTATCTTTTACACAATAGAAGAATGTAATTTAATGCTAAAGCGATGTATCATGTATCACCACACGTTTCCCTTTCCTTGAGCACAAACAGAGGCACAAGCTAAATGTCTGAGAACCACAGCAGTGTGTCAGTCTCATCAAACTCTGCCTGTGTGTCAACTTTAGTTGATAATTTAGTAACTAAAAATGTATATGCTTCAAAATATGGGAGTTTGAGAGCAGATGTACATTACATGTGGGTGCAGAGTGCTGAATAATGGAGAGACGATTACAGCGCGATGCTGCTTCATTTTCAAATCAAACTCTGAAATGAAAACTAAAAATGAAACAAAATAGTGTCTCATAGAAATCTAAACAAGTTTCTTTCCACTGCAGAATTCTTTTAATTCAGACAGTTCAGGGGAACAGGGGCTGCAGAATTAGCATGCTTCTAAATTTAGTCTGATATAGTAAGAGAAATCAGTTTCAATCAAAACTTGCATATTTCCAGCCACCAGATTTTCTGAAATAATAAAAAATCTGTTCCCAGACTACAGGAGAAAGCTGCTCTCTCTGAGTGACCTGTTTTTTTTAAATGCATGTAAAGGCATTCAGTGACAGTGGCTCACTGGAAAACAAGGATGGACAATACTCTTTTTGTTTGCACTAATAATTAATACTGTCTGTAAGCTGCAGTCATTGATAACTATCAATTACTAAACGTTGCTCATTATTACTACAGATTTACTGAATTACTGATAATTATCAACCGAACAATGTTGTTTGTTATTTTTTCCCCCATTCTCATAAATATCATTATCACAAATTTTCTTAAAATATTGTGATATAATTTTGAGATTTT
>OMLM01012175.1:17656-44411 GCA_900302695.1 Helostoma temminkii
CTTTAATATACATTTAAATTATGCAGTAACGTCTCTGATATCCCAGAGACACACATGATTTCTAGACATGTGATTTGTGGCCATCAAAGGGGTTTCAATTTCACTGTCTAATTATGTAGGAGGCATTTTTTCAAAGATTATTTAGTGTTTACTGGAATGTACTGTGATGATGGGCAGGTGTGGTTGAAACTAGTGTGATATTACAAGTAGTACTGTGACTAGATTGGACAAGATAAAACCTATAATAAACAATAACATGAGGCCAAGACGAGAATAACAGGCTCAAAGTGTTTTCAGCCAGTGGCTGACCTCTCTAAAGAAAATAAGGCTTTGCACCAAGTGTCAATATCTCAAAAAAGGGTGTCATCTTCATTAGTATTTAACATTTCTGTTGGGGGGCTTTTCAGATAACAATCCTATAAAAAGCATTTACAAGCTTAGTTGTGGTGCTGGAATTGCGTTGTTTGTAATTGTGTTATGTGTCTTGATCTTTAAGAGTAAGTGGGAATGTAGTATTCGGTGAAAATAAAGATTGTCAACTTACACAAGAATTTAGTCTTTCCTTTCTGACCTAATTTTTGTTCCTTTTGGGTTCGACACAGGGAGTGGTGCAGATAAAGCCAAAAGACCAATCTGTTGAAGGTTTTGAAGTCTTAATGATACTAATGTGGCACAGGGTATGTTTGGACTCATGTGCCAACATCTGTTGTTGTTGTTACATAGCTGTCAGTTATCTTTTTCTCCCATTCCAGAGACAAACCTGTTAAAAGTGTGTACTACTGCATGTACTATGTGACGCACTTCCACATACTTACCTGACATTATTTGACCGCCACTATTGCATACGGTAAGTTGTCCCGTGTTTAATTAAAAAAGGGTGTGTGTGTGTATGTGTGTGTGCATGTGTGTGTGTGTGTTCAAAAGATGGTATGTTTGGTTTTGCATACAACAATACTGTAATTAACCTACTTGAGCTACTTTTACTTAACTGAAAAGGCAATTATTTTGTCCTGACACAGATTAAAAGGTGAGTCACCAGTACAAACACAGGCACATGTTCACACCTTGCGGTGGAGATAAGCATCCGGTCCTTACAGTGTTCAAAACACACACTCAAATAATCAAATATTCCACTTTCATGTCACACACTGAAAAAACAAAAAAACAATCCTTCCATGTGATATGATCCAAAAGTCCAAGTCTATAAACGCTTATCTTTTCCTCTTCTTGACCTCCTCCCTAAGATTTATTGTGGCCAAATAAAAATAGAAGTGAAAGTTGTCAGACATATCTGAACACAAGTCTGAAATATGTGAACAAACAAACAGATCGTTGTTTATTGGTGAAGAGAGAAATGCTAAAATTCACGGGACAAAAAAATGAATAAATATATAAAAACACTTCAATGAACATGAGGGTTTGCAGGATCTTCTTCAGTGTTATTGCCTTGTCTTTTAGTTCTCAATATTTTACTTGTCTAATCAGGTCAGGTCAGGTCAGGTATCTTTTACTGTTGCAGCTATGTGCCCCCACCCTGTCTCCTAAAAAATGCTGCATGAGTAAAATGAAACCACAGATATGTTTTTAGGAGTAATATAATTGGTCTGGTTGCATTTCGTATTAACATTATTAGAATTGTTAAATATTTCCACACATATTTATTTTCCATCAAAATATCAAGTCTTGCAGTACAACATCCACTTGTAAACACTTTACTTTATAGGAAAATAAAGTAAAGTATATATAGAGTTTACATACATAGGAACATACGGTAATGTCTGTGAGCAAACACAGCATCACAGTGTCAGCTCTGGTCTTTTCTCCAAACAGGAATTTGTCAAACTATGAACCAGCAGTCAGTGGACAGTTGTAGAAATATCAAAGACATCATCTGCAATTGCTGCAGCTCAAAATGATTTTATTTTACATTATTTTTTAACATAAGACTGCTCCTACATTTAATATTTGTAATTGAATTAAATGTGGTTTTCATGCCTCTGTGGTGGTGTTAGCCAGGGTCAGATTATGTTTTTGGGCTGTCCATTTATCCATCAGGACAGCCACCCACTTCCTGTAAAGTTAGCTTGGAGGAATGCCTTCAAAACAACGGTCAATTTGGACTTAATGAACTGATTAGATTTTGGTTAGCAAAGATCAAAAGTCAAGCTCACTCTAACTTCATGCTTATCCAATTGGGGCCCACATCTGTAAAAAGGATATGTAAAAAACTCTTGATGGGAATTTCTTCAAATAATGTCCAACTCTAGTCAGCGATGAACTGATTAGTTTTTCGGTGACCAAAGGTCAAAGGTCAAGGTCATATAGACCTTACCTCTATCTAATCCTTGTCAAATGATATGTTAGGGATGTGTCAAGGGAATTTCTTCAAATCTTTCACAACTGTCCACGTGGTCAGTGATGAACTACTTAGATCTTGGTGCCAAAAGGGTAAATGTAAAGATTCAAGAAACACTTCTCAGAGGTTAGGAAATTTCATCAAATTTGCCACAACCATCCAGTTCAACTGATGAACTGTTTAGATTAAAGGTCAAAGGTCACATTTTTAACAGATGTCTATAATTTCAGACAATGTCACCACTACTGAGCCCTACATTCAACTGACCAGGTAAGATTCCTGGTCCAAGTGGTCACCTGGAGTCATCGACGGAGATTTTGTGAGCAAATGTTCTCCATGCATGTCCTCACAAAAACCTAAAATAAGATAAGACAGATAACATAAGGCATATAACTGAGTTAATATTATTTGTTTATGTATTTTACTGTCAAATGTGAATGCTGATAGACACATCTCTGTTATGAGTGTGAGCTCATAACACTGAATGTACTAAACAGTACAGTACAATAAAGATTTTTTCTGCATATCATGATGTTTGTCTACGTGCCTGATTGTCTAAGATAGCTGTTTATTTTGGTGTGAAGTAAAATATTGCACAATGACATTGCATTTACTCAGTGATGAACTGATTCTATTTTGATGGCCAAGTTCAGGGTCACATTTTTAATAGATAATTTCAGGCATTGTCACCACCACAGAGAACCACAGTCGACTGTTTTATTAAATAAGGTACCTGGTCCAAGTGGTCCCCTGGAGCCATTTGTCAAGATTTTGTGAGCAAATGTTCTCCATGCATATCATCACAAAAACGTGAACAGGATAAGCCATATAACCGTGCTGCAGTAATTCCACTTGTTTATTTAGTTTACTTTCACATTTGAATGCTGATGACTAGCTAGACTGTGAATTAAATGTACTAGACAGTCTATAATTATACCGCAATGATAATTAACACCATGCTCTTTAATTAAAACTCACTCTGCTGTTATTTGAGCTTGGTCTCAGTAACATCATCTAGAGGGAAGGACAGTTCAGATGTGATATAAATACAGCTGAGGGCGGAGAAGAAGAGCTGGAAATACCAGTTTAACCCTTTCTTCAGCTTAAGTGGAGACGGAAGAAGGGTGCTCATCTTCTTACAAGGAAGAGCTGGTTGTAAAAACACTCGTACCACTACAGTCAACGCATCTGTTAGACTGACCAACACAGGTAAGACATTATTTATACTAAGCAGATAGATATTGTTTATATCACAAATCATACACAATGAGCAATCAGTGGCCTCTGCTTCATAATAATATGACTTTTGTAATTCTGTGAACAGTAATGACATTGTCTACATTTGGCAAAGAAAATGTACAGTGATAAGGAAGCGTGTAATGTGGTAACAGCAAAGTACTTTTAGGATGACATACTGTGAACTGGCATCAATAGAAACCCACCAAAATGTGGTGACAATGTGTACACGATCTGTCACTCATGATCACATTTTAATCTTTGTTGGTTTGTTTTTTGGTTTGTATGTTTGTTTTGTATTGTTATGCTTTTCTTTCGCTTTGTGGTTAGAACGTAGGTGACTTACCTGGGATAGGAACATACAATATCGCTGTGTTTAAATCAAAGTTGTATTGTTAGTTTCTTGGCTCTGAATAGAGCCGCCTGCACAGAGGAACACTATGCACTCATATTTTTTAATATATTCTTCCTTAAGAGATCGTGTTTCAAACACCAGCCCCTGTGTAGCAACATTCTTTCATTGTCAGATCACACATCTGCGGGCTTCATTATGACAGAAGGAGTCATACTGTTCCAGTACGAATCCATCACCGACTACGACACCAGTGGAAAACATACTGTAGAATTAACACAGTTTCAACAGAAGAACATAAAAAATTATAACCTTGTAAAAGTAAAATTCATGGCAGAGCTGTTTTATTGCATTACATTGTGCAGGTTTACCTAATAAAGCGAGTGAGCAAGTATATATTGCCTTTAGTTTAGTTTAATAGTTATAGGTATCTTCACCTGGATGACTGAGAATCTTTGAAGAAATTTTCCTCTGTCAGTTGACCGCAAGTATTGCAATACAGTGAATAATTTTCATAACCATCTAGACTGGAGCATTTGTTGTATGGCTAAAACTCTAAAAATTAAATTACAACCCCACTACTACACAAAAATGTTATCGTGTAATGGCATGACACTCAAAAGGAGAAATATAGCATATCAAATATGGAAATATTACAATCAAGAATCTTAATTTCCACATGTGAATAGATTTTGTTGATGTACACTACAGGTCATAGGTCCAGTGGTTGTTGTTGTTCTCCTCTACAGCTGTAATTAAAGCTAACAATGACAATGTTGTTTTTATTAAGTGAAGTGACTACTAAAAAGTGCAACTAGTTCCTAATGCATTTGTTTAGGGAACATTACATACATTATACATTAAACATTTTTGAATTGAACATTTTTCAAACAATTAAATGTGTTAATGAAATTTTTGCCAACTGACTATTATAAAGTAATTCTAATATTGAGATTTTATATTTTCTTGATGAATATACCACATGGAAACCAGATAGATAGAAATATGGGTTCTCTTCTGAGGAGCTGTCATATCACATATCTTTGCAGATATTATCAAGAAATAAAGTAGAAACAGATCAGCAGAAACAGAGACAGAAACAGCCCTGTTTCATAGTTATTACACTATGAAAGTACCATGTGTTTGTTGCTACAATATGAGTGAATGTGAGTTTACATCATTTGAAAAGATAAATTTAGTTTGATTGAAACCTGGTAGTTGCTGTTTACTAAAATCAGTGGTTGTTGAAACATTTTAGTTCAGTGTTATTAATCTTTTTTTAATTAATGTTTTCCTGTCAGAAACATGGCCAATGTGTTGTCTGAGGAGCAGTTTCGGTGCAGCATCTGTCTGGACATCTTCAAAAACCCTGTGTCCATCCCATGTGGGCACAACTTCTGCCTGGAGTGCATCAAGCGCTACTGGGATACAAGGCAAAAGGCAGAGTGTCCACTGTGCAAAGAAGTCTTCAGAAGACGGCCACTTCTCAAGATCAATTGTGGCTTAAAAGACATCACTGAGAAATGGTTACAAAGGTCTGTAAAAGGCATGTGCCTCGATTGGTAGGGCAGTTGTCTTTTAACCCCAGGGTTCGATTCCTGGTTTACCTGTAGCTACACGCTGAAAACCCCGTAGTAGCACTGTTCTATACATGCAGCCGTCCAAACAACAATTTCCCCAAGGGGATCAATAATGTATCAGTTAATAAGCTTTACTCTCATGAAAATCACATAAGTATTTCAGCATTGTTACAGGCACTTTATCAACATATTTGACTTGAATGAATAATAATAATATCTGTCTATTTTAAAGGTCTCACAGAGACAGGCAGTCATACAAGCCATGCCCGAAGCCACGTTCCTCAAGACATCCTTCTTTATCTGACGTTCCCTGTGACGCCTGCCATACAGACAAGATAATGGCTGTCTTGTCGTGTCTCGTCTGCAAAATGTCATACTGTGAAATTCACCTCACTCCTCATCTAAGGGATCCGGTGATGATAAAGCACAAACTGATGGATCCGGCCACCTTCAGCTCCACTCATATCTGCAAAAGACACAACATGTTCCTGACTATGTTCTGCGTGAAAGATCAGAAGCCTGTGTGCCTAAAATGCACTGAGACTGATCATAAATCCCACACGACCATCTCCATTAGTAACAGGAGCGAGAAGATTAAGGTGAGGGGAAGAGGTGCATTTAATCTTTAGTGGCACGTTGTGTAATAATTACGCATGGTACATACAGTGTCAGTTTTGTTTACCCTCTACTGTAGCACCAAGACTTTATGCTGCTTTGTCTTCCAGTAAAATGTATTTTTTGGAGGAACGACAAAGGAAAACTATATTATTGATTACATGTGGTTTTAATTTAGCTTTCAATTAGTAATATCAGATAATGTACTTTTTCTTTCATGAAGTATGTCAAAGTGATTTGAAATAAAGTTATTAAGCTCAACTTCATCTTCTATAGATTCGGATGAAGGAGATAAAAGTAAAGTGTCAACAGATGATCCAGGAGAGATGCAAAAAGGCTGAAGAGATCAAGAATTCAGTGGAACTGAGCAAAGTAAGTTAAATTTTTTTTGTTAGTTTTATTTGTTTTGTTTTGATTTTTGTTATAAAACCTGAATAATAGTTTAAGAATCAACTCTTTCACATGGGACTTTGCAATTTTCTTCTAAATCTTTTGCAGCACCATTAATAGACATATTTTTGTTATGTTTACATTCCACGTGTTTCCTAACAGCACTAAGGCCATGAGTTACACTGGGTAACTCAAGAAATCAACTCTGATTTAATGGCAGCATACTTCTGAAAACAATAATAAAATACATTTATTGTTGTTACAGCATGTAGTTTGTTCAGATTCTTCAAATGAACAATGAGGCTCGTTGTCACATTTGCATAATGTAATATTGAGTTGTGCATATTTGCAGATGCATAAAGAAAGCGAGAAACAGGAAAGTCTTCAGGTCTTCAGAATGGTGATAAGTGAGCTTGAGAAAAACCAGGCTTTGCTCTTCGAGGAGATGGAACAGAAGCAGGTGGAAGCTGAGAGGACGGCAGGAGCGTTTTTGAAAGAGCTGGAGCAAGAAATTGATGAGCTGCAGAAGAGATGCACTGATATTCAATATCTGGAATACACAGAAGACTCCCTCCACCTTGTACAGGTTAGTCCTGCACACAGATAATGCTATTCAATTGCAAATGTGCATCGACTTTTGCTCTTCACACATTACATTTCATTGCACTTATAAATCTAATAACCTACTAACTTTATGTGCATGTGATGCAGTTTCTGCTGCTGAACTGTGTTAATCACATTATAAATTTAGTGGATTCCTAATGTCAAAGTTATGTCTACCTGTTTTGCAAGTGTGATGCAGTTTATGACGTTTTATTTTAGAGTTACCCCTCTCTGAGTGCTCCACTAACAACCAGGAACTGGTCTATGGTCAATGGGATATCAGACATATACACAGGGACAATGAGAAGACAGATCTCTAAGCTGGTGGACATCTGCCAGGAAATTGAAAGAAAACTATGTGCAGAAGGTAAGTAACATTTTTGTTTAGTCATGTTATCATTTTTTTAATACTCAAGATACAACACAACAGCTAAATCTGAAGCATTTCAGGAAATATACATACAGTTAAGTCCAGAAGTATTTGGGTTGTGGCGACAACTGCTGTGAGGCGTCAGAGCCAACCACTGCACCACAGTGTCACTAAGATGACTAAGGTGTGGATTTAGCATAATGGGAGACCTTTAAAATAAAGCTGAAAGTCACATCTTGATAGTTTTATTTCAAATTCATTGTGGTGGTGTAGAAAGGCAAGATCACTGTAGGTCCATTCTGGCAGAAGACAAACTGGACCTACAGTAACTCTGGGGTATCACTTTATATTTCTTCAGTTCGTCAAATGTGCCTGTTAAACAAACACAGAAATGTTCTTCTCTTCTTTTGCAGAAGTGAGCAAGTTTGATCAATATGCAGGTATGTGTATATCACAATAGACTGTCACTGTCTAAATTTTGAAGAAACTTTTGTCAGTGTACTATGTATACTGTATCACTAATGCTTCACAATCACAAAACTTCACCAAACACCTTAAAAAGTAAAAGGGATAATTTATGGTAAATGGCTGAGTAAAAGCTTAGAAGTAAAACTATAATAAGACCTTAAACTGTTTTCTCCAGAAAAGCAGCAGGAGGAATATTGTAACAAAATTATTTAGAATTTTAAACATTTGTAATATGTCAGACATGTTGTCTGGAGACATTTGTTGCTATTTTTGATCTGCTGATGAATCACAACAAAAATTCAGCTGATCTGTTTGTGTGTTGTGTTGAGTGTGTGCTAAATTACATTCAGTTATTTAGATATAAAGTACAGACCTTCCTGTGGTTGGAGTGATTTGTTCATTTTGATTATACTTATAATATACTTATTTCATAGTCTGGTAAAATATTACTAAGAATCTATGAACCACAAAATCACAGCAAACGAATAACGTTACAGCTCATAGTCACGTTATCTCTTTTTCACCTGCCTCCAGTGGATATAACTTTGGATCCTGAGACTGCTTCTGGCTGGCTGATTCTGTCCAGCGACAGAAAAAAGGTGAGACCATATGATTACAAGCTGAGGTATGTGACAACAAAGAGATGTGTACATATAATTAGAACGAAATCTAAAATTAGAGATGAGTATTTCTGTGAAATGGCACAGATACTGGTGAAGAAACCTTGACAAACCATAATAAATCAATCATATGCAATGATTAATAGAACATTACTGATTATTATGTAAAATCTGAATATTAATTCTTTGTGTTGACGATGATGATCCACAGGTGAGCGTCTGCAGCCAGCAGAGGAGACTCTCTTCCCAAGATGACCACCGCAGGTTTGACTCCTGTGTCTCCATTCTGGGCGCACAAAGATTTACTAATGGAAAACATTACTGGGTTGTTCAGGTATGAATTCATCTCCAGTTACAGTTTGAGGTTAAATCCTGAATCATTTAAAAAGAAAACCACAGATGATTAAAAACCTGTAGCACTAGCCACTGTCCACTTGCCATTATAATAGGATTTAAATTCATCTGAGTATTGTGTTGAGAAGCTGCAAAAATGTGTTTCAAAATATTTAAATTTGAGTACATTTGAGGTTAAATTAATTAAGATGATTATGTTTTATATGAATTAAATATGTTTGCAGTATATTCATCAGCATTAGAGGCTGAGCAATAAGGCAAAAAGGAACATGTGACCAAAAAGAAACAAGTTCAAGAGCAGAAAACAGAGACAATAAAACACATCAACAGGAAGTGAGCTAAATCAAGAGTATACACAGAATAATTAATAATCTAGACTAATAATAATTAATAATTGAGACAAAAACATTTGTTTTAATAAAAATTTTAATAAATTTGTTAATAAAATATTTTTCCCACTGCTCATTTTCCTATATCCTCCCTCGTCTCAGGTTGGGGATAAAACAGACTGGGATCTTGGTGTGGCCAGGGAGTCCATCAACAGGAAGGGAGCAATAACAGTTCGTCCTGACAGTGGTTTCTGGGCGATCTGCCGGCGTAAAGGTGGAAGTCTTATCGCCTGCGCTGGTCCCTCCGTCACGCTCCAGCTTCAGGAACCCCCTCAGAAAGTGGGTATATTGCTGGACTATGAGCAAGGTTTGGTGTCTTTCTACAATGCAGAAGCAAAGACACACATTTACACTTACAGCGGGTGTAGCTTCCCTGAGCCTCTCTACCCCTACTTTAACCCCTGTCTTCATGAGCATGGGAAGAACATGGCCCCGTTGGTTATCTGTCCACTCGAGGCTTGAACAGGAGACAATGGGCGCACTTATAAACACAGGAAAGTGCATGTACATTATCTCATCTATAATGATTTTTTCCTGAGGAATTTATAACTACCTAACTACCTAAATGTATATTATACTGGCAACCGGTCGCTGTACTTGAGCCCACGTCACGTGCTGTTCACCCATGATTCAGGTACCATCCCAACAGTGATGCCCTTTAAACTGGTGTGCCCTCGGCTGAAACTGCGTCCACATCTGTTCGTGTTTAAAATGTCAGCATGTGTTGCAGGCTACGTTGGTTGAGAGAGCTCAGTTTCAGAAATGACAAGTATTTATATGATTACATAAAAGACAGGTTTTGTTTAGAAACGCATTAAATACTACAAGGAATCTGGGCTACAAGGAAATGCAAGAAAAGGTCCAACAACAAAGAAGAAGTGTCTACATGTGAAGGATAAAGCATGGTGTGTTGTACCCTATAAATTAAACTTCACTAAAAAAGCAAGTTAAAAATCATACAAAATATTAAAAAAAAATCTAGTCTGACAAAGGAGAAACCTACTACGTAAACATGTGTGATCGAAAAGGTTAGTAATTCTAAGTAAATGACTAATACTAGTTGCAATACAGATACTTCTCCAGCACCTTTAATGTGTTGCAGATATCATATTTTTTTATTTGGTTGGTTCTGAGTGTCCCGCTGGAGTGTATTTTTACAGCAGGTCTGTGCACCACTCCCTGTTAATGTGATCAATAGGGGGTAAAATATAGTTATGTTAAGTTGTGTTTACTGTTGTGAAACTGTTTTATAGACTGTTTAAAAAGTTATGTATCAATCTGTAACATGAGCCTCAATTTCTATATTGACTAAATTCTGTTTTTGACACATTGTACATTTTTTCTTTTTTGACCTAAAGCAGTCTGGGAGAAGATCTGTCTCCATTGTAAGCTATTAGTTGTTGATTGCCAGACTGCATTTACAGTTGATAAATGTTACTAAATGGTAATGATCTTAAAACAGCGGTGAAGGATTCTTTGATTGTTTTTTAGTTTAGATCAATAAGCATGAAGTGTTTCTATTATTGTGTTTATCTCTTGCTCATGATATCTTATATTTGTAACAAAAGGCATGTGTATTTGTAAGCATTTGCCATTTTAACCATAATTCATTGTTTTTTGCTAACAATTGTGATGATTAGTGTTTGAGCGTTCATTCGTCGAAGAATCATATCATACTTTGAAAATAAATGTATTTGTTTTTGCCAGTTTTTGTATTTATTCTTTTGCTCGTGTCACAGCAAGTGAACACAACAATACGCAGAAAACCCAAACACAAACAATGTGATGAATTTAAAAATTGATTGATTCGAGAGATCAAAACTTAGAGCTGTGGTCAGGTGCAACAGAGAAGGTGAAAAGAATCAAGGTAAATGATAAACAGGAAAACTAAACAGGAGACAGGAGCAAAATTCATTACAAGAGCTGGCTGGACAACGAGGCAAACATGTGACCTAAAAGTTCAAGAGCAGAACAAAGAGACAGCACATCAACGCAAAGTGAGTCAATTCAAGAGTGCACACAGAACACTAACAATCTGGAAGGAACAGGTGGAACTGGTTGATTTAACAGTGGGTGAACTGAGGATAAAGCTGGCAACTGTTAGTGGATCACATTAGGTGACATGTACTGGAAGGAATGTTTGAGGACACCTGGTAGGGGACATCTTAATTCATAACTGATCGCTTCTCAGTCTTTGTCTACCCCGTCCTGAAGGACAGCCCAAGCACTGTAATTACACTTCCTGAGGACAGAGGACTGAAGAACAACGTTTGGGTTTGGTAAAGCTGGTATAAACGCAGCCTACATTATTTTTACATCATTTAAATATTTTCTAATTATTAATCATTAATAATGCATTTCTACAAACTGATATAATCTGGATTACTGGGCAAAGCATTTATAATATCAGGCCAATAATAATCTTTGTCATTAAAAATCATGAGCTCATGGCGCACCCAGCATTTGATTGACAGTAAGTGTAAATTATTCATAGAGAATACAGGTTGTACTGAAAGAGCAGGTGTTTATATTCAGAGACAGACCGAAAATGAAAACACACTGCACAGATGGTGGTAATGGTGCCTCCTAATTATTATTTGCACAGTGTGTTTTTGGACAAATACAAACTTCAATCCTAAAAAAAGTGATCCCAGAAAGTCTGATCCACACCTGGGTCACCGTCATCAGAAACAGACGTTTCAGTCTCAAGAAAACCCTGTTTTTAATTTTGTTGTCTACCTTGATGAAAAGTATGTTCAAGTATACTATTAGTTTAATTTGTTTAAACTGAAAGTTAAGTTTCAGTTTTCAGTGTTTTTTTTATGTACTTATCAGAGGTGTACTAGTAGTAGTAGTATTTAGTAGTAAACTAACTTACTTGCTGTAAACTAAGTATACTTGGCCTATACTTGTACCTATACTTAAGTATACTGACAAGTATATATAAATACCCAGCATGCCTTTCAGTAGCTTAACTTTATTCAATTCATCAACATGAGGGGGAAGTCATTCTGCATTGAAAACATTTCAAAAATATTTAAGAATTATTCAGAAGTGCACTTTAACCAACTGATAAGGAGAATAAAGTACTCATTAAGAGAATATTTAACCCAAACCCAATTGTGTGAGAGCAACTGCATGCAGGTGTTGTGCTCATCTGTCTCTGCTGTTCTCAGGCCACAATCACTTGTGTCACTCCATCACACCACTAGAGGGCACAGACGGACCGTTTCTGAACCATAATATGTCCCATATTTGTATTAACTGAGAGAGAAAGGCCAGTCATTACCACTTCAATATGAAGAATCCATCTGGTTACACATCTTTCTCTGTGGTTGTTATATTTATAATTGCTCATGGCTACAAATGTAATTAATATTGTTTCATCCAGCAGAATTACAATTAACAAAAACAACCCATACAGTAGTTACATTGATATTTTTCTTTTTGGCTGATGGTGGGGAGGCATTGTACTGGAGTTATCATCAAACCAGCAATAAATGAGTTTTTAATTAACACAATAGGGGAGGGGAATGATGATGATAGTGGATGAAGCTGATAAAAGACCCAAAGCCTGGGGTTTAAAACAAAGGAAATACTGTGAAATCTGGTGGCTTGTCTATTGTCTTATTTAATCGCATGACTCTGATCTGATCACAAGGTGGCAGGTTTGGGTGGACTCTAAAACTATAAAACCATCAAAGCTGCAAGAGCTCCAGTTATTGTAGTCTGTGTAGCAACTGTAGCAGCAAAAGTAATCCAATGATCGAATGTGAGATCCAGCTGGACTTTATTATTCAGACTGTATTGTAAAGCGCTATCAGCAGTTTTTTTGCAATGCCTATTAGTATTGCCTCTCAAAAAGCAGTGTTTGAATATATGAATAATGTTTTTGTATTACTTAATTGCTTGAACTTTTTTGCTTAATTGTACCACTGGATGGTGGCAAAGTGGTGCAGTGATCAGCACTGTCGCCTCACAGCGAGAAGGTCCTGGGGTCGGCCAGGGTCTTTCTGTGTGGAGTTTGCATGGCACTCCGGCTTCCTCCCACAGTCCAAAGACATGCAGTCAGGTTAACTGGGGACTCTAAATTGCCTGTAGGTGTGAGTGAGAGTGTGAATGGTTGTTGTCTTTATGTGGGCCTACTGGCGATGGACTGGTAACCTGTCCAGGGTGTACCCCGCCTCTCGCCCGTATGGAAGCTGGGATAGGCTCCAGCACACCCACAACCCCTATGAGGACTAAGCGGTTGGTTGGTTTAATGGATGGATGGATGGATGGATGGATGGATGGATTACTTCTGAGAGTCAGTAATGTCAAAAACCCCTATGACTGACATGTTGTGTTTTCACTGTGGTGGCTATGCCTGATCTGAAGTTGCTTTGAGTTCAAACCTTCACAAGGTCTGTGCTAGCAATGAATACTGTTCATCATCTAAGGGACAGCCCCAGAGACTTTTTAACTGCAATCCCTCTACTCAGTCTTTAGACAAAGCTTTGATTATAGTATGTGGGTGAGTTCAGAAACTGGTTGCTCAACCTCATCACGCTCAAATGAACGCCAAGTATTGTACATTACTTTGTGAATCAGATCAGTAGACAATGCTATTCCTGTCAACACATTGCTCCAATGCATTGTGAACATTCTGAGAGGCACTTGTAAATCTTCTTTGACAGGTAAAGTGTTAAAAACATGTTTGATGGTTTGTTTTTGACTGCGCCCATTCGGCTGGAATTTTTGTTCGGTCTCATGGTTAAGTTGTACTGCACGCATTCCAGGTTGTGTAAGTTCATTTATCTGTCTTGCAGGGACTGTTTTATTGTGCAATGTTTTATATTTACAAACACCCATCTGAATGCAAATATACGTCACATTGTGCAAGATGATAGTCCAATTGTGATAAAAATGGACAGAATAAGGCTGCCTTTGGAGGAGCCTTTTAAATAGGACGGGCCTCATGAGACCCTGAAAAGCACCAACTGTATGCTGAGTCCAAGCTTGCATCATTTGTGAGAGAATTGTTGTTGAAGGAGCTAGTGAGACCCAAAACACAAATGCACAATACTTTAAATATTCCTCTATTTATAGCTCAGGTGTGGCTCTGTGGATGGAAAGGTCACCTTGTTGAACACTTCAGATGGAAATATCTCAACATTTATCCCTTGAATCAGTGCAAAACAGATATTTATGATTATTAGCTGATTTTGATGATAGATATAGATAAAACACAAAACATTCACAAATATGACAACACAGATGTTTGATTTAGAAAACCACATTGATTTCAGCTGTCTTTTTTTCTGTCTTTAATTTCAAAAAAGTTGTGATGCTGTGTAAAATCAGCATAAAAACAGAATGCAATGATTTGCAAAATCTAATAAACCCACATTTTACTCACAAAAGCACATAGCAAATGCAGCATTTTACAAAAGAATATGGTAATTCTGAAATTGATTGCAGCAACATGTCTCAAATGGACAGGGGCAACAAAAGGCCGGAAAAGTAAGTGGTACTAACATAGAAGAGCTTTAAGAATATTTTGCAACATTGGCAACAGGTCAGTAACGTAACTGAGATTTAAAAGGCGTCTTAGAGAATCAGAGTCTCTCAGAAGTAAAGATGGACAGAGCTTCATCAACCTGTAAAAAGGTAGGTCTACAAATTGTCAAACAATTTTAGAATAATATTTTTAACGTAAAAAAACTGAATAAATCATCATCCACCATACATCACCAAAGGGTATGTATGCAGGAGAAAAGACTGAAATGCAACATTGGATGCCTGTGATGTCTTAGATGCCACTGCATGAAAAATAGACATGATTGTGTGATAGTTATCACTGGAATACTTCCCGAAAACAGTGAAATCTGTGAACAGAGTCGGCCGTGTCATCCAAAAATGCAAGTTAAAGCTCCATCATGCAGAGAAGAGGTCATATGTGAACATGTTCCATAAATGCCTCCGGGAATAAAGAGGAAAGGGAATTTCCGACTTGTTGGTGCGGGGATGCATTAGCGCCTATGGAATGCGCAGTATTTGTCTTTTTTACCTAAGGTGTTGCATATTTCAACTGGACAAGTCATAACTGAGCATTGCTTTTAGGTTTCATTTCACATTCTTCTAGCTTTAAGTTTCTCAATGAAGAAACGTTGATAGCAGCCAAAAAACATAAACCTGTTTTTCAAGCGTTACCCCATGCAGTCTTGTCACATTTTCAGTGAAACATATTGGCATGAACCTAAGTGTAAAATCTGATAAGCACAAGAAACAACATAACTTTTAGGTTTTGTTTGCCACTAGTGTTGTCAGTTTTTTAACATAAAAAAATTGATAGCAGCCAAAAACCTGTTTACCTAGTGTTACCCACTATTTTTGCAGCCAGGTCATGTTTTGGCTTATTCAGACTGGAACTAACTCACAGGCAGCCTTAAGGCCACAAGCATTTACTGTAAGTGTCAAAGTAGGCCAATATTTTACCTACAAGACATGATGTTACATTGCTTACCTGCGTTCCACTTTAACATGAAGTATAAAACTTTGGCTCCATAAGAATTTTTAAATTTTGCAAATGATGCATAAAGAAAATCAAGGACTGGTCAACATATTTGGACTGCAAAGAAATCTGATAAACACAAAAAAACAAGATTACTTTTAGGTTCCATTTCCCACTAGTTTCCCACTTTGTTTCCAACGATAGCAGCCAAAAACCTGTTTACCTAGTGTTACCCGCTATTTTTGCAGCCAGGTCATGTTTTGGCTTAATTAGACTGGAACTGTTTCGCTTTAAGGCCACAAGTACATAGTGTAGGTGTAAAAAACAACATTTTACCAACAGGACTTTACATTACTGACACATTAACATATTAGACATTGGCGTGAGTTTTAATGGCAATCTAAGCATTTACAAGCTAGAAAAAAACAAGAAATGGTCAACATACTAATAAAATATCTGGACTCGTAATTTTATCACAAATTGCAAAAATGTCCAATAAACTGAACTGTATTATTTTAGCTTCTGTTTCACACTGTTTCAGAGTAAAAAGGGAGAAGGAGGTCTGAGTGGAACAGAGCTGATAGCTTAAATTGCATATTGTAGCTTTTAATTAGGCCATATTTGTAAGTGTGTTGATTATATTAAAACAGATAAAGACTATTGTCCAGTACAACACAAATCACTTTGACTGCAGAGCAAAAAACACAATACAAATAGAAATACTCACTCTCTATCAGACTGTTGATGCATGCCTACTGTATGTCCTACATTCCTACATTCTTTCAGAGTGTTTATGAAAGAGCTGTGGAACAAGAGGTGCAACCCAGAGTGTGTTTCTCACATACTGTAACTTGCCGAATGTTTTTGCCTGCGGGCGTTTTCTGTATTTTACAGAATATGAACAACTTTTATCCATATTGGACTTTTAACGTTACACTACACTACTACAGACTAAAACCATGTTATGTAAAAATAAATTCTCTATTTATGATGTTTGTAAAATAAAACCTAAAGAAAGAAAATGTCTTTAATGAGTTTTATTCATTGTAAAGAAGGCCAAGAGTCATACAGAGTGCAAGAGCAGTCTGCAGAGTGAAAGTCAAGGGCTTGTTTGTAACAAAAGCATTTATACCCCTACACAGAAGGGAGAGGCTGTGACCCTGAAAGAAAGAATAAAGAATACTGTCTGGGTCACACTGAAATATGAGGAACATGTTATGTCTAATATTGCAATAATTAAAAATGTACATGGGTTGTGGTGACCATAGCCTAAAAGCAAATGATATAGATACCCATTTTACTATGAAAACATTATTTTACAGTACATTACATGCATTTTATCATATTGATGTTAACTATATGCTGTCAGATGTTGATCCATTACACCCCTATCTTGTTTGCACTACTGCATGAATTTTTGTTCTGAGTTATAAAGACATAATCAGTCTTTTTGAACAATTTGTGAAAGTCCTTCCCGTGGTCAGGTGCATTTGCTTTGCTTTAATTCTTCTTGAAATGAGTCTAGAATTTGAATCCACACGTGGCAAAATAAATGGACTTGCTCTAGAAAGTGTAAGTTCTCACACTTCATTATAAGCTTTCCCTTTGAAAAAGAAGTATATTCTAGTATACTATTAGTTTACTTCTTTTAAACTAAAAACGAGCAAGTGTAAGTGTTTAGTATACTTCATATGTACTTAGAGGTAAACTAAACAGTGGGCCAATTTAGTCCCAAGAAGTATTAAAATAGTATACTAGCAAGTATACTAGAAGTACATAGAAGTATACTTACTACACTTGAAGTATACTTAATGAAGTATACTATTTTTTGTAAGGGTTTATTTATAGAGCACTTTTTAAAACTTGTGTTACAAAGTGTTTAACATAAGTATAAAACAATAATTAAAATAGAACCTTATGACAACAAAAAAATAATAAATACATAAAATAATACAGCAAATGTGAAATAAATAAAGTGGCAAGTTAAATAAAATCAGGAAAGGCTCTGGAAGTACTGTATGTTTTAAGAAGGGATGTAAAAGAGGTTACTAGTTACAGAAGACCTCTATCTGAGAATCTCAGGCTACGTCCAGGCTCATATTTTACTAATATTTCAGATAAATAGCTTGGGAGGAGAATGTATAGGGCTTTAAAGGTCAGTAATAAAATCTATTCTAAACCATACTGTGAGCCAGTCCAAAGAGGCTAAGACAAGTGTAGTATGATCACTTCTTCTAGTTCTAGTTAAGAGTCAATTGATGGATTTTTGACTAAGGCAAGTAAAGAGGCTGTTACAGTAGTCAAGGCGTTAGGAAATAAACGATTGTTAAACAACCTCATTGTCTTTAAAAGATAAAACTGAGAGTCATTTGGATATAATTCCTTGGTGATAGAAACATGTCTGCACAAGCCTTGTGACATGTTAAAATATAATAATAAAAACCAGACACCAAGATTATTTGCAACAGGCTTAATATGGTCTGGCAGTGGAACAGTGCATAACAGAATGTGTCTGGACAATTGTTGGAAATTTATTTTGCCACAGTCTGAAACTTTAATCGGTAGGTATGTCTGTGTATCATTAGCATAACAATGAAAATAAACACCATGTTTACAAATAATATCACCTAGTGGAAGCATGTCCAAAAGAATGAGATCAGCCCCAGGACTGACCCTTGTGGGACACCATATTTTTCATGGGAAAAGGGTGATGTGTTACTATTTATGGAAACAAAGAACTTTTTTAACACAGAACATTTCGAAAGCAGAACCTGTTATTCCAGCCCAGCGCCTTAGACTGTCCAGTAAGCTGTTTTCTACTGTATCAAAAGTAGCACTGATATCTAGGAGGAAAAGAACAGAGCACATTCCAGCATCAGAAGCAAGCAAGAAGTCATTAGTCACTTTAGGAAGGGGTCTCTGTGCTGTGATGTTTGTGAAAACCAGACTGGAATTCACCCAAAATGTTATAGTTTCCTATTGTTAAAATCAAGTGTTTGAGCACATATTTTTCTAAAACCTAGACATAAAAGGTAGTTTGGAGATGGGCCTATAGTTTACAACAAGTGAAGGATCTAGCTGGGGTTTTTTTTAACAGAGGTTGAACGCAAGCAACTTTGCAATTCTCAGTTAAGGATCTGGTAGAAATTGCCAGCAGGGTGCAACTAATTCAATAAATGTAACTTAAAACTTGGCTGGAATGACATCAACTGGGCTGGAAGACAGTTAACATGTGACACAATTTGTAGTAGTTCAGGTAAAGGACATAGGAGTAAACTGACTTAACGTGTTCTCTCAAGGTGTGTGGTGCACAATAGGGCATATTGTGTTAGGCATAAAATAAAATATAGATAAATAAGATAAAAACTGTTCACAGTTGGCATCACCACAACCAAACTTAATTAAAGAATAGTTGTTAAAGACATGTTGTTTTATAGAGCACTTTTGGGATCCAGTGATTGAGTATTTGTCAGCTATATGAAAGTTAAAATCCCAGGCCATAATCATTTTATCATGAGAAAGTTTGATTTGGGTGGATGATAGATGACAATACAACGTACAGAGCTAGAGCAGCTGATAACAAATGTAAGAGCTTCAAAACTAATACATTGTTTGACAGAGAGAAGAAATCTTTTTAAGGTGTTCCTAAAAACTGCTGCTATACCACCACCACGACAACTTAGCCTAGGGGAGCTAAAATATATAAAATTAGGTGGATATAGCTCCTTCAACTAGACAGAATCACCTGCCCTCTGCCAGGTTTCAGTTAATAAAAGGATAACTAATTTCTGTCATAGGATAAGGTTATTTAGGAGACATGTCCCTAGGGGACATTTAGCAGACAAAATTTGGAAAATGGGACATTAATGTTGGGATTGTGTGGAGAAAACCAGATTTTAATGAAATCTGTGTGCCGTAATACAGCTTTTGTTAGTTCTACTGGCGAGTAGGGAAGGTAAGATCAGTAACTGGTATGATGCCCAAAGGTGAACTGGAGTGAGCACGGTTGGTAGCAACTGACATGGGACTTGGAGGAGCAGAAACAAACAAGTCAGGAGTGTAAAGGGGAAAAGGAGCAGGTCAGGAGGAGAAGGCAACGTTCGTTTGAGCAGTTTCTATTGGTTGCTGTGGATGATCTGCGGATATGTGGAGTTGCAGTCAGTCACTTGAAGAGGACTGTACGGCGTGCTGAATGTTAGCAGCTAGCATTCGGCTACCCAGCCAGCTGGCGTGGAGTCCGCCATTCCTGAATGGGTTGGGAGTTGGGAACCTTGCAGACTCCGAGCAGGTAGGCCTCCAGAGCGTCTCAGCACAGTCTCCATCAGGATCCTCCAATGTGCGGACAACATTGTTGCCTGTAGAGAGGACCATTTATCCTGCTTCCCAGTGGGACATGGAGCCATCGGAGCACCGTCAACCTGCAGCAAAGGGAAGGATGCATCTTCAGCTGGCCCTGATGTCAAAGAAACATCCAGAGCAGGATGAGTTGGTGCTGATCTTCTATGAAGCTGGTCAGCAAATATGTTCCTTCAGTTCAGCTATCTGTTTATCTGCTTTCAGAAGTAACAGATTGTTCTCACCAGGCATAGTAGGCACACGGTGTAATAAATCCAAATACACCGCCATTTTCCAGTGTTATTGGCCGTGATATACACTGTGCACTTTCAGTAGTTGGTGTTTCAGTCGACAGTTTTCAATATATAAATCAGCTGTTCGAAGTAACAAAGTATGTGTAAGAAGTACACTAAAACCTCACTAAATAGCTAAGTAAATACTCTGATAAAACTCAACAAAGTGCTAACAACACTGAAGTTTGTGAGTCAAAACAAACCACAGTAGTAGTTCATTGTGTGAAATGTCCAGACTTGGATAATAACATGTTGTTGTGATGTACAGAAAAAGAACAGTATATAAAATATGTATCCCTTCTTAAATATGTGTCCTTAATAATTCTCAATAACTGTAAAAATGAATAAGTATGGAACAACAAGGACCCTTACTCCTCTTCATCATTGTCCAAAACACCTCCAAGATAACACTGGTTTCAAAACAAATCTCTGGCTAAACCAAGTACATTTGTAAGGCTCATTCATCATCATCATCATCATCATCATCATCAAATACTTTTTATATTGATAAAGTATGAAAATATATATTGAACTGGCCTAAAAATACATTGATACTGAACATAATAAAATATACCCAGGCATTCTTGTTTTCCATGAAAATATCTGTGGGTTGTTTATGTGAGTGTGTTGGGAGGTAACCTATGAGTAACCACGGAAATAGCACTGTTTACACAATAGCTAGTCTGTTATTAGATCTGCAAAATGTAGGAAAGCAGGAAAGAGACATGAAATCCCCCAGGAGACCAGAAATCCAGCAGGAGCTTAGGATATGCAGGCAAACACTATAAAATAGACAAATCATATGGGCTGATCATGACAGAAAGTTGCCAAATAAACTCTGTCCTGGCTCTCTTGGAAGGTTTCTGACAGGTGACAGTGGATAGACAAACAAGCTTGCTCCACCCTTGGTGTATGAAGGAATGCTGCGGCAGCTCTTTTGTTTCTATTCAGCTGAACCTTTATTACCCCTGGCAAACTCATGACTCAGAAATAAGATTGATTCAAAGCACCTGTCAAATTGGTATCACCGTTGTATCTCAAATTTTGTTTCACATCCTTAACAATCTCCCCATTAAAACACATTAAAACCTAAACTAACAATTAAATCACTAAAATGCTGAAAATTATTGTAAAAATTGTTACAAAAAACCTAAAACAATACTAGCATAAATGGCAGTCAGTGCTTTGCCAAAAAAACAGTGGAACTAACTGGCTAAGCCCACCCAGGGCCACCAACACACCAATCCTACACAGTCCAGGCAGAATGAGCTGCATACAGCCAGCAGGCAGCTCCCCACTCCTGCTTCTCCTCATCCTGATAAGCAGTTGCATGCCTCACCTATTGGTGGTAGACAGCGATGGCCAGAGCTGGCATGACACTACACCTGATCCTAGACATACAACAAAAGCTACCGAAGAGTGTTTCAAGACAAAGAAATTTGATATTATTTACTGGCCAAGTCACCCCTTTAATGCTAAAAGTCTTGAATTTGCTTACATCTTGGGAGTTTCATTTCGAATTCAGTGTGGTGGTGTACTGAGTAAAAATTCCCAAAACTGACCTTTGTTCCATTATTTACAAACCTTGCCCAAAAACCTGTTTTGGGCAACAGGGTTGCTTCAGAAAAAGGTAGATGGGCTAAAGTAAAGTACAGTAAATACTTTATTAAGGTTAGATCCCACTGGTGACAATAATAAATGTGGGTAAGTTTTGGAAAAAACAGTGGTCAAAACACACAATGAGCTGACCAATGTGACCATGAGTGTATCAAAATTATAGTTTTGTCCCTTTCTTAAATTTCTTTTCTTCGCTTTAGCTCAATTCTAAACTTTACAAAGCAGTTGGAAAAACTGTCAGAACAATTACTTTGATGTTTACAACAGAATAACTTCTCATTCATTCAAGCAATTGCATTGTTTTGGTACATGTGTGCAAAAGAGTAAGTACAATAGTCTACAAATCTGATTATGTCAAACTCAAACGATGAACCATTCATTTCTGAAAACACATGAGTATGTTATGATCCAACCACCACAGACCATAGGATCAGATGTCTTTGTTAAACGAAATAAATGCTGCGTGAGAGGACATCACAGGTGAACAATGCACATTTGCATGGTTGTACCATTCATTTTTATGAAATGTTTTTATGTTCAATTGCTTTGATTTTCTGTAAATATGCAATTAATATAATATAAATCATAATGTAATGTGTAACTATCATGGTGCAAAAGCATCTTTACATTTTGACCAGTGTGGCTCAAACAACTTTTTAGTAAATTTATGGTGGCAATGGCCAACTAAACCGAGACAAAAACATAACACAACCAACATAAATTAAATCTTTTGCAACACTTACTACCTTATGCAAACATGCCACAAAGTTTTAATAATCTAAGCTCAAGTTTGCACTCACAGTTTAGAGAAAGTTGATGTATGCAAACACATACATGTACATGTGATACATGTAAACAGCATTTATCCATTACAGTGGCAACTACAGCCTTTTTTCTCCCTACTTTTTGATCCAAACATATTTACCTGACCTAAATGCTACAAATGGTGAAGGACATACCAGAGATCATAATCTTGCTATATAGATGCACGTTTTCTAAGAACCAAAATGAAACCGCGTAGTATCACAATGTGATATCCATGTGACAGTTGCTATTGTCAGTGAGGAGCGAGAGCAGACATGTCTCCTTTGCTGTTTGATAACAATCTAAAATATAGATCCTGTACTGCTATTATAGATTCTCATGCCTTCTCGCTATTTGAACATTAAGCCAAGTACAAGTACATTAATAAAAACAGGAGTGGCTGTTTTTTTAAGGTGTGCATGTGCTAAACTGTAGTTTTAGGTTTCTAATCCCTGTCACCTAATACGGGTTACGTACGTGCATACGATTGAGTTTCTTTCATATCAGATCGAATTACAGTACAGTTTCAGCTTGAGTAAGTATTTGCCAGTGGTGGACTTGAACTTTGTAAGGTAACCATATTTTACAACAGTATGTCCTTTTACTTCCACTGCATACTTCTACGAAAGCACATGTGAACTCTACTGTGTTATGACAGGTGTTTAGCATTTTGTCATCCATGGGTTAATTAATACAATCACTCCTCTGTAAATGCTCTGTAAATCTTTTAGTTTTTAAGTATATTTAGTCAACTTGCAAGGCAGTATATCAACGCTGTACTGCATTTTGCAAAAAAAAAAAACTAAATTCTTTTTCCATCACTGATATTTATAAAGAAATATAATAATCTACACTATGACATGATAACTGGGTTAAACAACACACTACTGTCTATTCGCAAGTTGTCTGATAGGGTTTTTTTCCACCACACACACACACAGACACAAATACATTACTGTGTCTACATTTCAATCAAGTGAGAAACGTGAGAAACGTGAGACGATTTTGCTCTGCACAGAAATGTGAGATAGTGTGTGAGTATGTAAATATCCGGGCATGCATTCAAAATGTTTTCTCATGCACGTGTGCAGTTGTTTTAACAGAAACATAACCTGAGAGTTTCACCTTTTAACCAAAGAAAAAAAGTGGATTAAAAAACTACATCAAATTTATAAAATGTCAGAAAATGAAGTTTCGTAAAGCCCAAAGTTACATATTCAGATATCTCACCTTGACCAGCAAACAGTGAAAACATATATATATACTTGACCCACTGTTGTTTTGTCCATTAGTTCTTCTATTCAGTGTGGTTCTGTAGGCTCTTCTGTAAACAAAGCTCCATACATACCTCATGTAGACACGAACCTTTTTGTTATGTAGTGGTAGTCATGGCATTAGAAGCAGGTAAGTAAATACAGCTGAGTGATATGTCAGTCTTACCTCTTACACTATGTCCACATGCAACCAGTTTTTCGTTGTGGATGCTGGATGTTATTAGAGATGTTATTAGAGACTTAGAGCTCAGTGTCCAGGCTCTTTACTCCTATACATGCTCACCAGTTGTTGGGGAACATATGCCAAACATGGGGCACCAATTATGTTGGAATTATACCAAGTATAACTTTGGTTATTAGCTGAATTATTATCAATTATCCATGATAATTGTCCATGATAATTCATAATAATCGTTTAAATAACTAAATAACGGGGCACCACCCTGTTTCCAGGGACCAATAACCAAATTAAACAAATTAGTCTCTCGAAATTGAAAGGATTGAGTTCGACATGAGCCGCACAGACAACGACCACATAAACTATGACAAACTTTATTTAACTGATTCAACACTGTTCAAAAATCAAAGCTCTTTCAATAAAACAAGGCACACTAACTTTAAATCACGTGTGGGTATTGTGGGTGTCCCAAAACATCTACATATACCTGTGTGTATATGTGGATGGATTCCTGGTTATTCCCGTATAACAACATGCTGCGCGTGACAGCGTGTTATTGTTCTTCGGCGCATGTGGGTCACTTCAGGGCCATAACCAGTTCACACTGGAGTCTGATATATGTCACACTGTAAAAATAGTTTGAACAGCCACACAACTTAATCTCAGCAAAAATCCAAATTGAGCATTAAGATCTGCAGTCTGAATGTGCAAGGTGGGGACATAATTCGCTTTATATGTTTAATATTTGCTTTAATGTGGTTTGATTTTGCCATACAGCAACTAAAATGTGAGTCAGCATTTATAAACACCTCTCTATGTACAGTCACAATCACTGTTTAGTGCTTATTTCTGTACAGTGACGAAACAGGCGTGCATCTACAATTTCACTGGCAAAATCTGATGATGTGCGCTGTTCAATATTAAGGGGTTCAGACAGCAATAAGCAGCGTCGTTCACGTGTTGGCCGTGGCACAAATCACATCACATCACAAATTCCTAATTTCGATGGTGCATGGAGCACAGAGTTATGTTTAGGCCAGCAAAATTTAACTACATTGTCATTGCACATATCAGGGGAAAGAAGAAAATTATGACCTCTCTTGCTTTCAATATCAAAATGAATTAACATACTTTTTCTGGCTTTCTTTTTAAAGTAAAATATGGAGGTTCAGCATTGGGTGCCCATAAATTTTACACTGCTGGAAATATGGTGCTTCATTTGATTGTGGGCTTGATGTATGACTTTTTAAAGATTTAATCACATGACCTGTCTGATTTAAAGAGTGAAGACTGTTTATACAAATATTTTTAATGGGTTTTAACATTTTTAGTGACTAAGGCAAGAATTTTTTCTGTATTAAGAAAGCAGAATAGCTGCTAATTATTTAAATATACAGTGAATAAAGGCTTTCATTATTATGTCATTAACCTAATGACATAATTGGTCCATATTAAAAAATGATGTTAGCATTCAATGATTGGCCAGTTTCTTGATTAATCACTCTCACTGTATCCTGGTTTGGTCAGGTAGTTCAATTCAATTCAATTTAAATTTATTTTTATATCACCAAATCACAACAATAGTTCTCTCAAGGCACTTTACAGTGTAAGACTTTACAATACAACTAAATAATAAGGAAAACCCAACAAATGCCCCTTGGCAAGCACTAGGCAACAGTGGAGAGGAAAAACTCCCTTTTTAAGAAAGGAAAAAACCTCCAGCAGAACCAGGTTCAAGGTGGGTGGCCATCTGCCTCGGCCGGTTGGGGTGAGTGGAAAGAAAGAGAGAAGAGAGAAAATGAGCAACCAGCAGATCACAAAACCAATAACAACAAAAAGCAACAGGCAGGCAGGCAGGTTGGATGGCCAGCAACTGAACATCCGGAATACACAGCCTCAGGGCCGATGATACCGGCAGGAGAGAGAGAGAGAGACAGAGACAGAGAGAGAAAGAGAGAGCGAGAGAGAGAGAAAGAGAGAGGGAAGCACAACTACAAGAGAGAGAAGACACAAAGTTAATAACAGGCAGTGGTGGCTTACGAGTGGATGGGGAAAGGAGGAGGAGCTCAGTGTGTTGAAGGGAAGTCCCCCAGCAGTCTAAATCTATAGCAGCATAACTAAGAGCTGGTTCAGAGTCACCTGAACCAGCTCTAACTATAAGCTTTATCAAAAAGGAAAGTTTTAAGTCTAGTCTTAAAAGTAGAGACAGTGTCTGCTTCCCGAACATGTACTGGGAGCTGGTTCCACAGGAGAGGAGCTTGATAGCTAAAGGCTCTGCCTCCCATTCTACATTTGGAAACTCTGGGAACCACAAGTAGACCTGCACTCTGAGAACGATGAGTGTTCTGTTGGGATGATATGTTACTATGAGGCCTTTAAGGTATGAAGGGGCTTTATCATTAAGTGCTTTATATGTGAGGAGAAGAAT
>OMLM01012176.1:0-16683 GCA_900302695.1 Helostoma temminkii
TATTTAGTTGTATTGTAAGGTCTTAAACCTTACATTGTAAAGTGCCTTGAGATGACTTTTGTTGTGATTTGGCGCTATATAAATAAAGTTGAATTGAAATTGAATTGAATTGTATTAATACAGATATTATTATTATTTATTTATTTATTTATTATTTATATAATAAATTAAATATATCTTGACACAACCCACAAATGTCAAATACTTTTGTTATTATAAAAGACAAGGCTTCATTACTTGAGTGACTGCCAGGGGTAGTTTAGTTGATTGTTAATAGCAAGTAAAGTATTTCTCCCGAAGGATGGTTAACATGACAGTTTCTACTACAGGATTGGGACTCATGATCTATGTAAATCCAGAGTTATTCTGTTTCTTGCATATCTGCAAATACAGGATGTTCCCATGAATCCTAGCAGAGCTCACGTCCTCTATTACTCTTACATACTTCGAGGAGAGAGAGAGAGAGAGAGAGAGAGAGAGGACCCTGACCTTATGTTTTTGTTGTTAGAGGAAGCAACTTTAACTGAATGTGTCATTAAAAGATACTCTGAAAGAAGCAACCAAAGCCTACAGCAATTTACTCCTCTAATATCTAAAATGTCAGTAGGTAGAAAATGTATTTCACAGAAAACTTAAACATGGGAGACTGTAGTGTTTCCTGTTTCAAACTGGTTGTCATCAAGGAATCTTTTTAACTGCCTCTGACCATGATTATTCATCATCGTAACCCTTTTACAGCTGTACTCATGACACAAAGGCTTTCTAACCCAAACCAAACTAAGTGGACATTTCCCCATAGTTTTTATAATGTTCTTTTCCATGAATGTCCTAGGTGTTATAAATGAATGTTTGGAGGCATCAGTTTTTGTTCTGGAGGGCATGGACAATGGTTTTTGTTATTGCATTGTAGAAGTTTTGAAATATGTAGGGACATTTCCCAGTTTTTTGCAAATATGTTTTCCATTAGCCAGAATGTCTGGACTCCTGTCTTTTTGACAGGCATGTGAGGACACTGATCCTGGAGGTGATGATGGGGACAGGTGCACTGTTTGGGTCAGTGAGCTGAACATGGTTCCTCTGCTGAGGAGCTCTGGCTTGCAGACTTTCTGCTTCACTAAACAACAGAAAGCCTGAACCCGCTGTCAAGACTATTGCTCCCTGTGCACAAACACATAAACTTTTATTGTTATTTTTAGTGGTTTAACATAGACATAACACAGAGACATTTAACATACAGTATATGCTCAAATTATTCATTTAATAGCATACATTACTACATTTAGCACAATTGGTTGTCCTGGAAAGGGGCACCAAGGACAAAAAAGTGTTTAATAGCTAAAAAGTCTAATAAAATCACACTTTCGTTCCAAATGGCACTATAGCCAAGCAGTCTGTTTAGACTGTCATGACCAGACAACCTATACTGCTTATTTTGCACTAGATCACACAGCAGCCTAAGCTGGTGAGCAAATAATAAACAAGGGTTACTGAAACAGTATCCAGTGAAGCATTGTAACTGTATGTGAGGGTCCAGTCTACAGAAACAAAGAGAGTTGATAATTTGTGAGCATGAATTATCATAACCTGTCCTGAAATCTGCTTAGTCTCACACAACATCACTGGGAGCAGTGTAGACATATAGTATTCACTTCACGAGTTTTCTAGCCAGAGCGAAAGCGAGAGATATTCCACACCCCACTTGTCCAACTTGGGCACCAACACTAGCCATGGAACCATGAAAAAAAAGACCTTCAGAGGGGCATCAGCACTTAACAATAGCAACGACAATACAATACAACTGTGGCTCACCCAACACTGTGTGAGTCATAGAGGTACTTGCTACATCCCTCTGGTTATGTAACTTTAGCATGCCCCTGCTAACAGAGACAGCGGGGAAGCTGTACATTGTGGGAGACATGTGTGAAATGGGGGAAACTGATAGGAATCCGCTCTTTAGTGAGATGTTTTATTGCTAAACGTTTTGTGAACAGAACATATCACATGGATTTCGTCGGTGTACCTGAAGGTTATCGTAGCTCTTCAGAAGTTCTCTTGTGCTGGCTGAAGGAAAGAAAGGGAAGATCCTGCCCGAACCATCGCTTTCTATGTGATGCACGTGTGATACAAGTTGGTTCCTCAACTTAAAATAATAATTTTTTGTACCAATAAAAAATTATATCAGCAATTAGCAGTGAACATTACTTTGAACAATAGAAACAAATTCCAGCTTGTTCTCATTCTTAGGACATCAGATGATCACATCACATAGTGCTACTCAGTATTTGACATCATGGGATGAGAACATGTTCCAAATTCATGATTTTTGGTAAATTCAATAACATTTTCCATCAATGCAACATCAAACTGAATATTCATCTAAATCCAACAGTAAGAAGTGTAGTTTATTGTGTCTCTCTTCCAGTGTGGATTTTCCCATATATACAAAGGTAATTACTGTGAAGTACTAGGCCTGACACTAGGCCATTGTGTCACTGTTAGCCATTCAGCCTTTCCTGCATTTACATAGCCTATTCAAAAAAATGTTTTACAACACTCATGTAACTTAAAAGACCTGTCCCGCATTGGTCAGTGCTGCCAGAATTAAACATCACTTCTTAATTTCTTTGGGTTTGTGACTTTAATCATATTGTTACTTTTTTCTAGCATATGTATCTGATTATAGTTTTCGAGTGTATGTCTGATAGTGATGTTCCGCTCTTCGCCACAGTTCTATAAGCTTCTTGTTGCTGCATGCTCATATAATCCCACATCCCTCAATCCTTAATACTATCTGCCTCCCTCCTCTGTAGAGCCTTTGCACCTGGCCTCTTCAACAGTGAATAACAATTCACCTTCCCCATCCTCCCATTCTACTGTCTGTCTTCCTTGTTACCTGCTCCCTTCTCTCTTATTTTATCATCTTTCAACATGTTTCATCCCTTGATTAACCAACATTTGCTCGACTACTCAGTGTCTGAAGGTTGTTTGTGGGTTCTTGGTTTTTGGCGAATACAAAAAGATAGATACAATGTAATGTCAATATTTAAATAGCAACAATAATAACTTGATAGTCTTCTACACCTATTGTATCATCTGTCCTGGCTCATCACCTTTAAACAGGAATCCCTATTTACCTAGGGTCCCACAAAGGCTGAAGGACAGACATCCTATGAAACATAGACAAAACAGTTCTATCACTGCAACACTTGCATTGCAAATGTAAATGTAATAAAAACAAGATTATTACTCTGCCTGGCAAATATGTTTCTCCTGGGGAATGTAGACGTTCTGTGTAAAACTAGTCTTAAGTGTGTGCACACACTGTTTCTACATCGAAAGCATAGTGTGAGCAGCATGTTAGGAATACAACACTATCTCCAGTTGTAACTGGAACTACACAGGATGAATTGAGGGACATGAGCATTTTACAAGAGTTCAGAGACCAACATGCAATCACTGAAGAGCAGTAAAGCAGTAAGACCTCTTCTGCTTTGCTGTGACTAGGAATTGTACAGGAAGTCATTCAAGAGCCATCACGTTAAACAGTACTCCACTGATAGTAAAACATCTATCAACAACTATCTTATTGTAAAACTGTCTTGCAACAATATTTGTGTAGGACTATATGATACTGTGATGCCAACATGACAAATAAAGGAAACGTTTTTTTTCTGGTTGAAAATGTACAGCAGGCTATAACTGACTCTAACTATAAAAAACAATTTAGAAAACATAGATTGTAGCCACAACTTTACTCCTTGCCCCTTTAGTTAACCATGTACCTTCTGTAAAACAGCGTTGCAGCACATGAGCTGATTCAGACATGTACTGGAACCCTAAACATATCTAGACATTATCCAAGTGAACTACATGTGAGAATGCAAATGTCAGGGACAGCCTGGAGGCCACTCAGAATGTATTTTGCAAGCCTCCTATTACCAAGTCGGAAAAATGTCGAAATGTGATTTCCTGTGTATCATGTCATTCCTACTGCCCACTCTACACTGATGGCAACATTTGCTGAAATAAGTGAGGTTTATCAGATGTTAGACTGAGACAATCTCTACATATATGACAGAACAACTCCGCACAAAGTCTGGACCTGACTGTGATTCTCCCAACATTGTCTTTATAGGCCTGATTGCATCTGCTATTGTCATTGTCTGTTTATATGTAAAAATGGCCCAAAAACAAGTTTGAGAATTCAGTGACCTATGACAGACAGTTTATACAAAATTCTAGATGTTTGTCTTTGATGTCTAAATGTTTTTTCTAGAAGAAGGTTCAACCTGTTAAATCAAACTCTTTGTCTTTTTTTTCTAGTTACATTCATAAGCTTTGGAATGCTCACACACTGCAGCTACTTCCGTGACCTTAGTTCTGTTTTCCTTCCATTTCTACCTGGCCTGCCCTGCCCTGCCCGCTCAAGCACCTGCATAACACCTGTAATCAGCGTGCATGCTCCTTATAAATTTCACTAGGTGGTAGGTTTGCAGGCTATAGCAACAGTAATGGCCCTGCCTCACTGAAATAGCAACGGAAGGCCTTTGTATAACCCAGAAACATAAAATGAAACAGGACAGCTGAGAGACTACACATCTTGTCCCATTGTTACTATAATTTAAAAAACATATTAGTTATACCTGATAGGTACCTGTACCATACACTACCTGCCCCCAAAATATTTAGTCTAGCCAAGGATGCTGACAGAGCACCATCATTAGTATCAACCTCTGGTTAGAATCATTTCCTCCCTGCTTCTTCATCCGTCATAAAGCTCTCCTTTATGCATTGATGTAAAGTTGCTTATTTCCTCTGGATGGATTAACAGGCAAAACCCTGATAGAGATTAAAAAAGCAATCACTTGCCCTTAATTCAGATAAGGGCACAACAGTTGGCATGAAAAAGGAAGGGGGAGGGGGAATGAATGGTAACCTCTGTATACAGTTGCCATGGTAACCACATACAAAAGAATAGATGGGACTGGGTAGTGTTTGCATTTGTGTGTGTGTGTGTGTGTGTGCACGCGCGTGTGTATTAAGAGTTAAAGCACACACAGTGCTGAAGCCAAATGCTCAAGGTCTCAGTGTGACCAGATCTTTGATGAAGCACAGTTTCAGGATATTTGGTCTCTTCTCCATAATTTGTGATATCAGAAACTCGGGGGTTTTACAGTAATACTCTGTGCATGTACTGGATTATCATAAACAGCACATGTCCTACCTCATCGAATTTACCTTTCACAAACAGCAAGCAAAGGGATAATTCACACTGGCAAAGAATGAGAAAATAAAACAGATTTTACAAAGTGTGGAAATTTGCAGTTTGCAAATACATTTTGTGTCACTCAGATCGATGACAAATGCTATTGGGAAACTACAGACAAAAGGGCAAAGCTTTTGCAATTGCATCTTGGCTCTAAATATAATTTGGCAAAAGTTCACAGAAACCTGTCTCTGACTGTCAGAGCTGTAGCACAGAGTGTGTAAATGATGATGTTTACCAGCGTTTTAATACAGATTTTTGAAGACAGTTTAAAAAAACACCAATAGAAATACTAATAGAAAATCCAAACCTGCCAATAGAGGTGAACATGGCAGATAATTTGTTGTACACAGTTTTGTCTACTTGTTTTACAAATTCTCTGCTCATTGTATTCAGACTTTGCTTCAATGGCCCCTTATGGCCTCAGGTTGCTGGATTTTGATTAGTGGAGTGGTTTTTTTACAGCTCTGCCTTGCCAAAGTAAAGGTTGGAAATTTAGTTGTTGTGCAGAGTTATTAAAGATTCCACCTCAATTACTGAAGTAATGTATCTTAAACATTGGATAAAGATTATATTAAAATCCTTGGGTAGGTGAAAATAAACAACATTAATTTAAGAAAGTCAAGAACCATGAACCTGACTCACATGAGGATGTCCCCAAGAATAGGAACCCTGACAGTTACTACTGCTTGGGGAGGATAAGTTTATTAGTGTTACCAGCCTCACAGATTAAATAATGGAAACCAATTAATGAATTGGGCCTTCATGGCCACACACACAAAAAAAGGTATTGAAAAAAACATATTGAGGTTTTCAAACTACTTGCATCTACATGTCAGGTATTTATGTTATTGGCATTTTCTAAAGATTAATCTTTATGTTGTAGGATGACCTACACAAAGTATGCAAGGAGCAGTGTAAACCATGCTGCCATTATCCACTCATACACATTGGCAAAGAGCAAGCATGAACAGCCAGGTCTGTATGACATGTACCTCTTGATCATGGCCAGTGCGAAACATTAAAACCACCAGGTGCTGGTAATGCTGTGGCTGATCACTGTCTAATTTCAACTGCAAAATTCTGTGTATCTGTTACTCATATCATTTTCACAGGTGCTGCTGCTTCAGGTGGTTCCAATGAATTATTCAAAGTAAAATAATTTCTTTAAAGAGATTTTACTGTTGAAGTAAAAGATGTACAGAACGTCATTGATTACTGTAATTGTCATTGTTTGTTTTTTTATCGATCCATGTACTGACTGTCTCAGCACTCATGCTTTCCAGTGTGTTGCCTATTGTGTCCAGTTCGAGGCTTTCAGTAGCTCCTGACTTCACCATAGCCCTAATGGCTAAAACCCATCTGATAAAAAGGAAAGAACGCCCTCTCTGATCTTCCCTCACCACATATCCGCTGCGTTGGCCTCCAATTCAATTTGTATCCAGGCTCCAGCTACCATTACTGTCAAAGACACATTCATCAAAAGAGATGTGCCTTGCTTCTTGACCCTACTGCTCTGTGAATGATGTATGCAGTTTGTTAGAGAACAATCATCTCATGTGCTACTCTGAAACAATCACTGTTTCAACTAATGGTACAACAGCATGACAGCAAAATGGATGTATAGGAACAGGTACATGTATGTAATGTAATCTGTCATATTATCAGTTATTGCTACTGTTAAGATATCACTTTAATGATCCAAACTAGGGGAAACTCAGCTATTACAGCAACATGCAAAGCCAGTAAAAACCGAAGGAACAATAAACTAAATAAAATTTAAAAAATTTATAATAATAGAAGGCCCTACGTGTCCGGGATACAAAGGCATTTAATATAATAATATTAATACTAAAATAGCAATATATCTAAATACAGAAGTGAGGCTGACAAAATATATACAGTATGTACATTGCAGTGGGAGGTGTATGAGTGTTTGTGGAAATGTGAATGAAAATTTGTTTATTATTGTTTAGATGGTGCACAGATCTTGTTGTACAGTCTAATGGCAGTGGGTTTAAAAGACCACCTGAAGAGTTCTGCTGAATGAGCTTCCCATCTGCCAGTACAGTCCCTTTAGGTATGTTGGTGCTGCACATCATTACCTCACATACACAGCCATCTAAGCAAACAAACTGTGGCCACCCAGTGAGGTAGTCTGTCAACTACACAGTGTCAGTGGGAACCTGCATTTCCTGCAGCTTTGCAGCAAGTAGGTGGGGCTGGATATTGTTAAAGGCACTTGAGAAGTCAAAGTGCGTGGCTCTGTGTAATAGAAAAATGTTCTGTGTAATAGAAAAATTATGGCATCTTCCACTGAATGTGCGCCTTATATGCAAACTCTATTTGAAATGTGTTCTCACATAAGTTAGGTAGTTTGATTTCAGTGAGAGAGGGTCTCTGTGTAAAGAGTGCAGGAGCATTCTACAGTCAAATGTGAGACAATCTGTCCAACGGCTAAAGCTTGGTCAAAATTGGGTCATGTGATAGGAAAATATTTCAAAGCACACCACTAAATCTATGAAAAATGATGAAAAATAAAGGCTCTGTTCATAGCAAATGTTTAATGTTGTAAAGAAGAATGGACCAAAATTCCCCCACAATGATGTGAGAGACTGATGAAGTCATACAGGAAACTTAGTTTAAGTTAGTTGAAGTTATTGCCGCTAAATGCAGATGTACAAACTACTAAATCATCGGGAGCATTTTTTTTTCACTCATGCAACATTTCCTTTGGCTTAAATTTGTTAGATACTGTTGTTTGTCCAAGGTTGTATTTTAATACTCAGACCTGTTCCAATCAGAGCAGAGAATTCAAAGAGGGGAAACTAACTCTGATGCAGTGACATCCACTAAGATGCAGTCAGTAAGGCTGTCAGTGTCTACACCATAATCCCCCTTGAAAAGGTTCTAGTTAGTAATACTGAAGCAGTTAATAATATACTACGCTTTAATAATTCAAAACTTAAATGTTGTTGCTACATAATAATAACAATAATAATAATTATGATGATGGTGATGATAATAAATAATAATAATAATACATACGTCCAATAATTAATAAGCTGTGTTACCATGTAAGGTTCCACATCCATGTTTTTCTTACTTAACTTAGTGTTTGTAATATTGTCTTTTAACTTCAATACAAGCAGTCAATAATAAGTGTCAGTAAATGTTAGTTAAAACTGCCTCATAGGTTAATTGACTACACTGGGTACAATGAGGAAAATGGAACTTGCACAAGCTGTTTCACCACCCTCCACAGTAAGCATGAATTGGTCCTTGCAGTTGAGTCAGTGTGACCAGTGGCAGCAGGCCCCTGCTGCCCTCCATGCTGTTCCAAGGAAAGGAAAGATGCGCTTGCTCTGGACCAGCACAAGGTTTTATTTGGGTTTAGGGAATTGAGTTCAGTTGTGCTTACCGAACCCTGACTCTATCAGCATTGTCTCTGGAGACATTTTCTCTGATCAGAACACTGTCAAACACTAAAAGTAGCTGCCTACATGTGAGAGTTAAACAGTGCAGACACTGAACTGCTGTGTTTGTCTCTACAGCCCTTTTATCTCCAAAGGGACTTTATCAGTATCATTATTTGTTAGGTCTATAAGCCCCAAAGGGATTATCCCAACAAGGATGGCAACCTAGTTGGCACTGTGTAACCCCAGGTAGAAAAGTTAACAAATGATAAGAGACAATCTTTTTTTAATTGATCTAGCAAATGCAATATCTGCTTCATCTTCATCTTTGTGTTCATAAAGAGTAAAAGATTAGTAATAAAAAGGTTACTTGATTGCTTATGTCATCTTGTCATATCCTTAATTTAAGACTCAGGATAACAGCACTGTACTTTCTCAAAAATGATCAGTCTTAGTGGGGGACACATATTGGGCAAAAACAGTCACAGGGAAGAGGAGGATAAAGAAACTGTCAGGTTAGCTGTTGAATTCTTTTGTAGAGGACTAGAGGGGCTGCTTCAACTGCTGCTGCTGCTGCTGCTGCTCTGCTATGCTAACATGCTGCATTACTCCACACCATTTATGTAGACATAGCAGAAGATGCAGAAAATGCTTTGGGAAAATAGGTCCAAAACCCTAAAATAACTAATTTTTACAATTCACATTTTAAAACATGCAATAGTTTGTGTTTTTACTTTCTGACCTTAAATGTCTCCATAAAAAAAAACAAATAACACAAAATAGACCTTTTGCATGATCTGCCTGTCAGAAAACAAACTTCAACTTTGATAGACCTTATTTGCATGTCCTCTGGGGTGAGGTAGAGATGTTCGGCATCTGGCTCACTGTGCGTGGGCCCGACAGCAGTTGCTCTACTAATGAGGGCAGTAACATGTTGCTTTAAAAGACGCTGGGAGGGCGAGCTCTCTGTCTGGCTCTTCTTCAAAAGCATCCGGCCTGAGCCACAGGCAGCAAAAGATGACAGCAGGGGACAAATCCCATTCCAGCTGCCTTAACCTGCACCCAACTGGGGTCATCTCCAGGTTACACCCACATTGCATTAGCCTGCTGTGTAGCACCAAAGTCAAGACACAAGCTTGTGCAGCAAGCTTGAACATCTCATTTCGTACAGGGGTTTCCAAGCTCTCAATGTGGATTAAAAGATTACCTCACACAGAACGCTGCAAGTTTGGATTTAAAGCTTGTTCAACTGATGCACGTCTGCTATCTTTAAAGTGTGCAAGCCATCTGTCAGGTTTTAAGGAGACCTTACATACTGTACAATTATTTAGTTTTATTTGCCTTCTGTGACATTAGTGGTTTGATACTGTAGCATTTAAAATGGTAGTTATTATCCACAGAGTGCAGCACCCACACCCAAATGTCAGTATTTACTCTCAGCACTAATAACTGGAAAACAAACAGCTAATTTAGTGGAAATTTCTTCTGTTTCTTGTGATGTCTGGGCCTTTGTTGCAGCCTGTCTCCCTCTAATCACCATTTCTGTTTAAACTCTCTCATCCTCTTACTCTCGCTCCTATACCCCGTCTTTTTTTTCCTGCTTCTTTTCTATCCCTTCTTCTCTGTTTGGCAGGACCCTGAGAGGGATTTGGTGAGTGTTCATATACTGAGAACTGGGCTAAAACAATTCCTAGAAAAACATGAATAACCTGAAAATCTTAGTTTAATCCATGTGTTTATGTACAGTTCACAGTTTCTCACAGTTGATTATGAGTTGCACGACACTCTACACTTTGGTGTGAGAGCAAAATGTAAAGAGACAAAACAGGGAGGTTTGAAGAGAAGACAGAAAACTACAGTGTGAAAAAAGCCTGGAATCACAAGAAAAACTTCTCATGTATTATAAAATTGAACTAGCCTTTGTAAAAGCTGCATGATGAAATTGAAATTGTTACTTGCAAACATTGTGTAACATGTAGACTAAATGTGCATTATTGTGTAAGAGTACTAAATGGCGGCACACAGCATGAGATAAACATGAAAATTACAACATAAAAAATGACGAGAATAGACCCCTTTTAACTAATGCAATTACATTACATCTAATAATAGGAGTGAGTGTAGACAGATGATCAGCACAACGTCAGTTTTCTCTGTGTCACTTTGCTACCACAGAGACCTGAGTGAGTGTGTTAGGCGTCTGAGTGTGACAGTGTCTTCAGACAGCTCAGTCAGAAAGTCCTGCTTACAGACAGCCTACAACCTGGATGATTTTTAAAGTGAGTGACTATAAAACGTGTTTAATTAAAGGTCTCCTATTATACTAAAGCCACTTTTTAGTAATATTTATACATTTATCTAGCTCTTAGGTCTTTGTAGACATACACAAAGAGAGTTAGCAGTGAACTGCTTTTTTTTTTTACATTTTCCTGTAGAATCCAGCCCCAGAACAGCTCAATCCAGATCTTTCACCTTGCAGACGTATATCAGGTGGAGTGACATAGTCGGCTCTGGCCAATCAGCGGCCACCGCAGCCTCAGTCCTGCTTGTTGCAAGTGCTCTATGTCTGTTGGTGTCATTCTACAAACAGCAAAAAAGGTTGAAGCAGAGTGCAGTGCTCACTGCTGGATGTATGGATGAACACACATGGCTGTTTGCTTTCCTCTCAGGAGCTGAAGAAACAGACAAGTCCCCACAGAGGCGAACAGACACTGGTGTTGCTGTAATATACCAGTAAAGACTGATACAGTGCTGATGGTTTTTCTTCAAGACTGGTGCTTAAAGATGGACATATTTTGACTGTGTTACATAAACTTGGGTAAACTTCAATGTCTGAAGACTGAAGTGTTACCATTTTGGAAGGCAGCAGGCCCTGATGATATCCCAGACAGGGTTCTCAAGGACTGCTCTCACCAGGTTCTAACAGACACCTTCAATCTCTCCCTGGTGAATACTACTAAAAACTGCTACTATCATTCTGGTTCACAAACAATCCAACATCGGTTCCTTCATTGACTGCTTCCCCAGTGGGCTGGTCTATAGTCACAGTCACAGTCACAGTGAAAGCTGAACTGACTGTAATTATCTCAACTGTTGTTTTAGGACAAAAAGTGATTATAATCTATGGTCAGATGTTGTGTTCTTAATGAAACATTGTAACTATGTGGACATCAACCACCTGAACAGGTTTAGCTCATTCGCGAACATCTCCTTTTACAGCTGTGTGTGTGATTTATTTTGTCCTGCCATTGTCTTCATCCTATCTGACACCTCTTTGCTAAATTCTATCCCTGTACTTCTGTTCATGCCAGGACCGAATAAGTCAGTACACTCTCTATTGAGCAGTGATAAAAAGTCTCCAGCAAGCCTTTGCTGGGCCTTCTTCACTGTAGCAGTAATGTGTATGTAATGTGACTTATTTTTTTTATTGCTGATCTGGGTCCCAAGTTCTTGCCTGAGCTCTTTTGTTTTTTTTTTTATTTAAGTTGTTTTCTGCACACCACTCTGTCAGTCTGCAGACATCATCAATGTAGGCAGACTCATCACCATTTGAGATGAGACCTAAAATAGTTGTGTTATTTCTAGGGTAAGTGGGTGTGCAGTCATAGGTAAAGGGGGAGTATAGCACAGGGCTGAACACACACCCCTGAGGTGCTCCTGTGCTAAGTGTCAGGACTAGGGAGGTGTGGGGACCAAGTCTCAATGTTTGTGAGCAATTTGTCAAAAAGTATTTGATCCACAGGCTCAGATGTTTGTGAAGACCTGGGTCCTGTAGCTTCCTGACTAGTATTGTTAAAACTATATTAAGTAATAGGGTAAAACTATATATTAAGTAATATGGTAAAACTGTAACATTCCCAGACGTTGCAATAGGCTATGTACAACTGAAAGCACACTCTAGCAGAGGAGACCAAATATCAGCCTTCACCAGTTGGTGGGGGCTGAGTAAGTTGTGCCAGCCAGAAAAGAGCCAAACAGACAGGCCTCTAATGAGCAGGTGGCTAGAGGCCTGTACTGGGGATCCACTGTGGGAATGGAGAGGACGGTTAAAGTATGGGTTTATGTAACCATAAACACTGTTTTTAAACAATGAATAACTAAAACACCAGGAAATAATGGTATCAAGCTAACAGCATTACTCTATTGGCCTAGGTATAGATTTTGAAAGAATTATCAGAAATAAAGGTGTCAAAACTTTAGATATTAAAGGAAATAAAAAACATGATGTAATAATGGGGGGGGGAATTTCAGCCCAAAGAGAGGATAAAAGCGATGTAACCAGCTTAAGTTTTAAGACTTCTAATGACTGTCTTGGCTTTTGATTGCTCAGTCGATAAACCCTAACCTCACATTTGAACTTCTTTTTGCTGCCTTTTGCCTCATTATTTGAAGAAAAGTTTTTGCTGATCCTTAGAAGAATTTTTGCTGCACTGGCCCAAGACACAACTGTATCACAGGGACAATTGTATTGAAGGCAGAGCTAAAATCCATGAACAACAGCCTCACATGTCTCTTTCTGCTCCAGGTGGGACATTGTAATTTGAAGCACGGTGTGTAAGGCATCCTCTGTAGGAGTATTGGTGCTGCTCTAAGGTGGGAGAGAGAGTTGTCTTCGTGTGCCACAGAACAAGTCTCTCAAAGAACTTGGAGACATTTTACTGTACAATATTAACAGCAATAATCACATTAATGCCAGAAAATTGTAAAATTTTAAATGTCTTTATGCTTCAACAAATCTCATTCATATGATCCACGCAGGAACATAATATACATCAAGTAGCCAGTCTCTGCTTGTGTTCTGTGTGTATTATTTTATGTAATCAGCAAAAACCGGTCACCCTATCTGGATCAGTACTGTAAATCTGTACTTTTGCCACCAGCTTGTTGAGTTGAAGCTTTTTGGATGATTAACACTGAGTTGGACAATAATTGTTTGGTTTGTGATTTAATTCTATTATTAGAAGCCATCACCCAATTTGAGCCAGTCTGTAGAAAACAGGGTAAACTGTGCAGTTACTGGTGCCTGTGCAGCTCACATGGTAAATTCAGTTTGTTCACTTCCACAGCAAATGAGCAAAAATATATAGTAATGACACTGTTACCACTGCTGAACTGATGAACTGATGAACTGATACTCTGATACCAAGGTGTTCCAATCGCTTGTTGTTTACCAGGCTACTACACATCAACCTTAACAAACCCAGCTGTAATAGAGTACATTAACATTAACATTAACAAAACAGAGGCCACTCTTACATAAACATTACATTCAAGTTAGGAGGCATAAGAAAAGGAAAAGACAGGGGGGACAAGTATCGAAAGAAAAACACAGTCTGGTGATGTAGCTGGACTTGTATCTAAGCAACGGCATCATAAAGGTGCATTTCTTACTTGTTACAATTGTTACAATATGATTGGTTGTACTCAAACAAGTCATTATGCTTAAGAGCACACAGAGTATATCAGCTAATACTGTACCAACCACAACAAGAGAAAACAAGAGCAGATCAGAGCACAGGGGTCTTCTTACTTAAAAACCACCAAAACAAATAAAAGCCTTTCTATTCTAATAGCCTCCTTTGATTCCAGGCAGGTAAGAGCTCCATGTACCATCTTACAATTTATGGTAGACAAATTCTAACTAAGACCAGGCTCAGATGGCTAACAAGTCTGCTGCACAGCTGTTGAACGGATCCAGAGAGCAACAAAAACTCAGGTGTACATATCAGACCTTGTAAATGAAAACAGCATACATTAAAATCATAGCTCATTCAGGATTACAAGGCAGTGTCACAAATGCAGCAGCCTGACCATTGCCAACAAGACCTCCTATTATCCCTTCCCCCATGTCTCCTTTCAGAGCCGTATTGCAACAGACAGCAGCATATTTCTCAGCTTACAGCTCATTAATTCAGAGTGGTTACAACAGAAATGGCAATTGTCCATGACAAGAGGAGAAAAGAATAAAAAGCTTTGATTCCTCAGTCTCAGTCTGGCCTAGAAGGGGTTTTTAGTATATATTAAGATCATGATCCTTGAATGTGATCTGATCAGAAGCCACTAGTATCCACAGACATGATGCGCTAAAGGTAACAACACAATTATAACCTTTAATTTATTTATTGTACAGACCCAGTAAACATTCACAGTGCTGGTGGAAAATGTTAAGTGAATCCACGGATTTAACTGCAAGAGAAACTCAAACACACAACACTGAGGAGGAATTCCTACAGAATTTCTTCAGTCTGACTGGTGTGAACTGCCCTCTGACCTCATTATATACTACAGCATTTACTTTTTTGAACCCATTCTGTGGTAGAGCCAATCACCAATCAACCGAATAGTCTAATAGAGGAAGCCGGCTATGAGGCCACTGGCCACTGTGAGGCAACTGTGCTAACCACCACACCACTGTGCTGCCCTGGAATTGCTCTTTCATTTAATAAAATTCAATATCAAAAGTTGACATTTGGCCACAAATATACTAGGGTAGAGAGAATATGAAATCTCGTCAATTTCAGTATAATCTAGTCCAATATTAGTGTGCAACACACACGTTATGTGCAAGAGATGAATATGTATGAGAGCTGTGGTACTGCATTACATTAGATCATACAGGTGTACCTAATAAACTGACCGGGGAGATAGTTTTGTTGTAAAATCTCATTATGTTCATTTAATGTTTTTTAATTCAAAAGCTCAGATTTTTTTAAAACTGGTCAGTGTTTTGTGTCATTATTCATATGAATATTTATGCACTTCTTTAAGCCTCCAGTTCTCCTGCCAGAAATCTAGTTTTTTTTTAACACCCACAGACTTTTCAGCTTATGGTTACAACCTCTTCACAGTTTATTTCTATCACATTAATTATACTACAAGCTTGAATGTGAGAGCTGAAGCAGAGATATTTATGGTGGCATACAGTACCTACAGTAACTTTCTTTGTTTTCTACACTGGCCCTGTGAGCTCAGCATACTACAACTTAAGGAAACACGTGTAAATAGACATTACAAGAAAATAAAGAAAACAACTTCAGTAAGCTCATAATACTGCAAATAGAAAAATACACACAACCAAATACATGACTATATTTTAGATTTTTTTTTTACTTGAGAAGGAGTGATGTGCTATACTGAGACCTGTCAGATTATGTGACCAGGAACAAAACTGTCAAAACTCATCTGGGTTGAGCTCAATACATCACGCATCAGCAAACTTTTGATTGATAATCCCCAGAAAGATAAAGTAGAATGAACATTCTTTTCACTGTGTTGATTTTACTACAACAGTACAGCCCCCCTCCAGTGGCCTTGTCAATGTGGAGCCACAACCCTAAAGACTACAAGTAGCTACAAGTATACATGCAGCCTTGTCCTCATTTTGTAAAGCTAATTATTAAAGCTTTGTCATTTGTTGTTTGTTACGTTTTTTTTGTTTCCAGAGTTTTTTGATTTAGTTGACTTCAAGTCAATATACTGTACTCTTACACAACCTCCTATGGGGTGCCGAATGTAAAAAGAGCACTTATAACTAGTTTTCAACACATTTTCTCACATTTAGCTAAATATGACAAAGTCTAAATGTAAATGTTAAATGTAAATGTAAATGTAAATGTAAATGTTAAATGTTAAATCTAAATGTTAAACATAAATGTAAATGTTAAATATAAATATAAATGTTAAATGTAAACGTAAATGTTAAATATAAATCTAAATGTTAAATGTTAAATCTAAATGTTAAATGTAAATATAAATGTTAAATGTTAAATGTAAATGTAAATGTTAAATGTTCGCCGAGTGTAAACTAAATATTCATGAAGTTTACAAACAGCCTACACCCCCTACCCTCACACAGCGCTCACGATGCTGATCTCAGATCAGTAGTGCAGACTCAAACATATCAAACAGCGCGCACAGCCCCGCCCACATCTGACTCTGGATCGGTGGATAATACTGGAAGGAAGGCTGAAGTCAAATGAATCAAGTAATGGCCGTCAGCTC
>OMLM01012180.1:6988-22489 GCA_900302695.1 Helostoma temminkii
CAAAGCTTGTATTACTGTATAATTATCAAGGAATTGATTGTACTGTTTCATTTAAAGCTACTCACATACTCTAAGTGTTTCATATGCAGATGACCACAAAAATCTGTATGATGTCTGTTTTCTTTCATGATCTGTTGTCATTTTTTGACTTAAGTCTTCCCAGAGAAGTAGTCAAGTCCAAGACAGGCCAAGGTACGTGCTAGTCGAGTCTGGGTCAAGACGCAATAAAAAAAATAGTCAAAATCAAGTCCAAGTCCACAAGCCCAAGTTTAAATGAGATCATGAGTAAGATACCTAGATATAAAATATATACATATTAATCAGCTTGTAACTTTTGTGATGTGAGAGTTAGTCTATGATTGCATTTAGAATAATCAAAAATCATGTTCAGTGTAAAAACACAGTAGGATCCAACTAGACAGCAGTTTCACTTATTATATTTACCACTCTCCAAGGACAAGGCTGCATGAATTCCCTACACTGAGCGGGATATTGCACTGTATTTATGATGATGGAAAAGTGCAGTGTAGCTGATCCTACAGCTTAGGTAACAAGTCACATAAAAGTGTGACTTTACATTTCTGAGGAAAGGAGTGAGGTACTACACACCTGCCTTTCCCATAAGAATCTTGTCTGACAGATATGAGACTAGCACAGTGACACCAGGTACAATGCACCTGTTAGCACAGAATATTTATTTTATTATGATTGTTTGTGGTGGATTATTATTCAGATTAAACAACATTGTAAATTTACCGATTGTCAAGTCCTGCAACATCCTCCAGCATGACCGGTGGTGGTGGGTCAGTGATGGTCTGGGGAGGCATTTCCTTGGAAGGCACAGTCCTCTATGTGCTAGCCAGAGGTGCCCTGACTGCCATTAGGTACCAGGATGAGATCCTCAGACCCATTGTAAGACCATATGCTGGTGCAATGGGCCCTGGGTTCCTTCTGATGCATGACAATTCTAACTCCAAGGGATAATGATTTTGATTTCTGTTGATCATTCTTATTTATTTTTAGTCTAGTTGGGATGGGGTCTAAGAGACAGGTTGATGGTTTAGATGAATTAATGAGTGAGATTAACTCAGCATGATCTACAGGGAGGAAGGTCTAAGTAACACTGAGGTCTAAACAAATCTAGAGCTGTTGTACATATAAGTCCATCCATTCCAGCTGCAGGAAAGATCTGATTATTTTCTCTAAAGGTGATGATTTTATTAGTAAAGAAATTCATAAAGTCATTGCTACTGAGAGTTATTGGAATACTGGGCTCAACAGAGCCATGACTCTTTATCAGCCTGGCTACAGTGCTGAAAAGAAACCTAGGGTTGTTTTTATTTTCTTCTATTAATGTAGAATAAAATGTAGATTTTGACTTACAAAGGGTTTTTTTTAAAATATATTATTAAACTATCTTTCCAGACAGAATAGAGATTCATCTGAACTTGTGGAATGCCACCTCCTTTCCAGCTTTTGTGATGTCTGCTTTAAGCTGTTATTGTATTTGCACTAAGTAAACAAGTAATTTGTGCCTAACTGTGCCTTAGTAATTTTATTACAATTTCTGCAACTCGCATACAAAGAGGCAAACAGGGAAATTGGCAGTCTGCCTTCTTCTGTCATGATTTATTTTAATTTTCACATGCTGGAATAAAATGTTCTCTTCCTGAAAACTGATAGGGTTGTTGAATGCCAGGACTTGTATGCAAAAACCCTATCAGCTTACAGCATTTCTGTCTTACAGCATTTCTGTCGGCCTTAGGAACATTGAGGCATTTCTAAGACATTAGTTATCGGGTTTCTCACTAAAGATCCAGACTGGAGGACTGCTAAAAAAGTAGAGTAGTGTTTTATTCAACATATGTAAATATGGAGTTTTAGAATAAATTTTAGAAAACAAATCATTACCCATTAAATCCAGACACTCAAGTAAAATAAATAGTAAAGTAACATTATACATAAGATTAGATACTGATATTTAATGGTGATTTGACACTTGGTAAGTCAGCTGCCACTCCTGAAATATGGCAAACAATGTACGCAGTTTATTAAATAGTGTTCAGATAGGTTGTCACTCTTACAGCATTCCAGGTAGCGAGAAACACACAAGCTGCGTGACACCAATGTAGAAAATCATTCCTCTCTGATGTAGGTGTTTCCCAGACCAGTCATGAAAATGCCAATCACTGTCACACCCTGACATAATTGGTTTTGCATGAAGGCAAAACTAACTGCTGTGTCATTTACAATGTGCTGCAGCTGAAAAATTGCTTTAGTAATTCGCCTTTATGTGGTGAAAACATTAAATGGCGAAGTTTAAGCATAAACATTATAGCTTTAGGAAAAAAAATTGTGCCAGACAAGTTGTCTCAGAAAGTAATTCAGATTTAAACTGCATTTAAAAAATGAATTGAGTTGATTGATTTGATAGTTAAATTATATTTTCCAGGAAGTGTACCCAAAACATATAAATACCATTTTAATGATAAAAGAACTGTTAGTTTATCCCATTTTTTTGAAGAGATCAGCTAGTTTCTTTAGGCTGTTATTCATATCATCCACATTTTATACATTTATTATCCTCTAAGTATGATATCCCATTTTTCCTATAATGTTTAATCTAGAATTATTAGAAAGAGAGTTAAGTTGTGTTTTTTAGGGGAATGAATCCATCCATTTTCTGAACCACTAAGTCTCCGCAGGGGTCACGATGTGAGGCGAGGTAGGAGACAGGTCGCCAGTCCATCACAAGGCCACATATAAACAAAGACAACCATTCACACTCTTAATTCACACCTACAGGCACAGTCTCCAGTCTGCATGTCTTTGGACTGTAGGAGGAAGCCGAAGTGCCTGGAGAGAATTGTGCAAAAACAGATGGAACATGCAAACTCCACACAGAAAGACCACACCACCGTCCCCAGTTATTGTACATTACATAAAGCCTCTGTTAAGTAAGCTTCACAGTTATTTAGAAATATGTATTTAATTTGCAGCCTGCATCTCAAAGTTTACATTTGCTCAGAAATACTTATTGATTGTCCAAAAACAATTACTGTTTTTTCTTTTTATGCGAGTCAGATGACATATAGCCATGGTACTTTTGATCTTGTGTAAAGAGATACATTAAAAATGCTAGCTTGAGTAGTACACACCTGCCTTTACCATAAGAAACTTGTCTGACAGATATGACACTACAGCATTTCTCTTTGGAACTATAGCCATTTCTCAATGCACCTGTTACCACTGAATACTTATTTTATTATGACTGATTGTGATGGATCATTATTGTGATTAAATATATTTTGGTATGTTATTGAATTATAATTTTTTATTATTATTAAAAGCTCATGCAGAAACAAGGAAGTTAGCATCCTGCCATCTTGTGTCATGATTTGTTTCCTTGTCACATACTTGAAAATGTTTCAAGTATGTGAGATGTTTTAATGTTCTGCACCTATAATAACTGTGTCCCTGCTGCCAAGACAAACATCTGTCATTAAAACACAGTCTGCTACTGTAACTGTAGTGTAAAATATGCAAAAGGTGGAAAGAAACTTGAGTAAAGATGTACAGAGTCATAAAGAATCATAAACAACTTGATAACCGAGTTGAAAACTTGTTTCTTTTAATGCATGAGTCAGATGACATGAAACCATGGAACTTTTGTTCTCCTGTAGAGCTCATGATATATTATTTTATTTTTTTAGTGACAAAAATGCACTCAAAAGTTCAGCTGAGGCTCATATAAAACTTCATATAAAACTCCCCCCTAACCTAAATCAAGTCAGGTTGTTTCAAAGTGTATTTAAGACAAATGTCATTTGTGGTTCCCCCTAAAAGTCCTTGTGAGCCGAAGCATAGGAATATCATGTGATTCTAGGTTTGCTGTTTGTTGTCTTTTACAAGTTGTAAATAAAGTAAATTAGGATGATCCATCTATCCATCTATTCTAACCATTTGTCCTATTAAGGGTCATGGAAGTGCTGGAGCCAATCCCAGCTGTCATTGGCTAGAAGCAGGGTACACCCTGGACAGGCTAGTAGAAGTCAAAAGATAGAAATTAAAACAAGAAATATATTTTATAAATTTAGTTTTTCAGCACAATTTGATACTTTTTATGACAAAATGACAAAACCGGAGGTGGCAGTCTGAATGCTCATTTTCTAAAAATAACACCCACTCTCTGGTGTCTATGTATGTATCTTTATGTTTACTCCACACCTTTGCAGTAAATAAAATGTAGCAGTACTCAGACTGCAGTATCACAGCCCAGGAAAACTAATTTACAGTACTTAGATGTTCATCATGATGAAGCTGATGTTTTCTTTGCTTCTCGTCTGGACACTCTGCTGCACAGGTAATTTTATCTATTCTTACAGTGTAGTTTTTACTGGAACATTTTTTAAGAGGAGAATGTCAATATTACTATAAATGATATTTTTTGTCAACTGGCACAATATATATCAACCAGTATTGGATTGATATTAATTAAATAACTAATTGCTGATTGATTGATGTCCACAGAATTAGGTTAGAATATATCCATTAGGGAACCTGTATAAACAGGTGAAAAACAGGCTGAGTTAAATAATAGGTATTGTACTGTATAATGTTTTTTAGACTTTTTAAACCTAAAGGCTTCACACATTTGATTGACAGACTGATTGATTGACATCAACTTGTTATATAGTGATTATTTCATTGAGTATTTCTCTCCCTGCTGCAGGTGGAGAACGCAGCATTCGAGTACAGAGATCATGTGTATAACAGCTTCAATACAAGGTAGCCTTTGCTTCATGTCAAATGAAGTTCTCATTGAAAAACATATCCTCTCAAGAAGCATGTGCACCAACATTAACAAACTGCAAATTCCTACTTCTGAGATCTGGCAAATCAAGCCATGGTAGGAACTAATGGAGCACATTTGCCCACATATTAAATATGATAGAAATTTTCTACTATTATCATTTATATAGTACTTGTATTGTACAATATATTACTGTATACTTGGAATTCATTACCCTGCACATTTGGCTTAGTTACAGCACTATTCAGCTATACTGATATAGTCTTACAACACCACTTTAACTGGCACACAGTAGACACTGAAGTGCAATTTGCTCCAGTTTGACAAATTACAAATCGGTACCTGTAATCTGAATTAGGGTTGTAAAAAACAATTGCTTTTATCATCATGTTTCTTTATTGATCATTCATTTTAAGAAAAACTAAAAGTTCTCAAACTCTTCAATTATCTAGATCGCATCAATTGCATATGAATCCAGGTGTCCATAACTGACACAAATATATTTAAAAATAATACAAAGTAGCACAGAAAAGCACTTCATCCTATCACTAAAGACATTTTAAAATCATCTAATGACTAATGAAATAATGATGCGATTGTCAGATGATTTTAATTTGATCAAATAAATAAATTGAATAATTGTAGATCATTAAGGGTCTGATTTACTAAAGATTTTCATGTATTAAGGGATTTGTTGGGTTTTCTATATAATTTCATATAGTTGTTTTGTTAAATTGAACTGAACTGAAGTACAAACTTCAAACCTCTACAAAATGAGGTGCAGTAAATGTGTATGTAAACTACTAGATATTACAAGTGGAGCTTCAGCAACAGCTGCTGCCACAAAAACTGTCCCAGTGACAACAGCTGCCCCAAAATTGACAACTGCTACACCAACAAGCACCACCACCCTAACAACAACAACAACCACTGTCCCAACAACAACTGCAGCCCCAACAATGACAACAACCACACTCACATTACACCATGAAGACAAGAGAACACTCCAAGCAACTCAGAGAAGGTCATTGAAAAGCATAAGTCAGGGGATAGATACAAAAAAAAAAAAGTGACAGTGTGTGATGGCCACACCCTCAACCACACCATAAAGTCGGTAATGTTTTACTCACCCATAAGTTCATCTTAAGCTTAGTGCGGTTGTCTTAGGTTTAAGTCATAATTACAAAGAAAGCAGTATATTTGTTTTATGTTTTAGGCTTTATTTGTTTGACATACACAATTGATTAATTTTGTATTGTCAATTCTTAAAGTTGTTTAAACCCTATTAACTTAATTTCTCCTTTTCTTGCGTTACCATTCTGCTGGTCCAGGGGATGGTCATCCAAATGAAAGATTGGACTGAGGTGCTCATCAGCCTTTAATACCTGCTATCAGGCCCAGATTGTACCAAGTGTGAATGAATGTGGGAGGAGTGAAATGTGGGGAGTTATTTACTTAGTTGTTGTAGTTAATATAAAACTTTATTTATATTTCTTTGTTATATCTTTTGTATTTAAAATGTGTAGGGGGGCGGCATGGTGGTGCAGTGGTTAGCAGTGTCGCCTCACAGCAAGAAGGTCTTGGGTTTGATTCCCGGGGTTGGCCAGGGTCTTTCTGTGTGGAGTTTGCATGTTCTTCCTGTGTTTGCATGCATCCGGGCACTCCGGCTTCCTCCCACAGTCCAAAACAGGTTAACTGGGGACTCTAAATTGAGTGTGAATGTGAATGTGAATCTATATGTGGCCCTGCGATAGACTAGTGACCTGTCCAGGGTGTACCCTGCCTCTCATCCATATGCCAGCTGGGATAGGCTCCAGCACACCCGCAACCCCTACAGGGGTTAAGTGGTTCAGAAATGAATGAATAAATGTGTAGGGAGGTTGGTGAACTGTCTTGTGTGTGTGTGTATAATTTGTTTGTCATAATAGTGTTTACCCCATGTTTCTTACTGGTTTGGCCAGCCAGTATATATATGTTGCCTTTGTTTGTCACTGAGGTAGGTCAGTTTGTTTTTCTGTTCATAGTAGAACTTACAGTATGTTGTAATTTAGTTGTCTTTTAAGTTTAGCTTTGCTGACCTCTTTTAGGGTCCAATTTTGTTAGTAGTTAAATTTTACTTGTATAGGTTGCATTTTGGTTTAATAAAACCTTTTTTTTTTTTTTTTTTGGAACATACTTCATGTCCTGTGTCTGCCTACAGAGGTTATTACAGCCTTGACTAAGTCAATAATTGATAACAACATTTTTTTGGATTATTATTTTTGGAGCAATGACAGTTTATCAATAAAACTTACAGTTAGATCCCTTAGGGCTATATATAAATATTTTTGTCACTTTCACCCTATCAGGTCTTTTCAACAACATCAGACCTAACAGTATATATTAAGTTTGTTCTTTTTTTGTATTTTGTTTTTATGCCCTTTTTTTCATAAGAAACGCTTATTCAAAGGTAAAAAGCTATATTATTATTTTCCTATATTATTATTTTCTATTTTAAATCCAATCAAAAGATGTAGATGTTTTCTTTACAACTACATGCACAAAGCACAGACCATAGACATTGCTTCTCCTTCCTCCTCGTCCTGCTCCTCCTGCTCTGAGCTGCAGGATCCCTCTGTTCCTGGGAGGAACTCCTCCTCTGATCCCTCCTGATGTGTCTTTGCTGCTGCCAACACTCTTACTCTTACTCTTCTCAGAGAACTTCAAAACTGCAGCAGCAGCCTCCTGGATTCTCATAAGTCTTTTCCAGTTCACACTTTGCTGTGTTCTGGAGAAATTACCAGCCAGACAAGCTGTAAACTATTCTCCTAGACTTCAAACATGCACCTGCCTAAACATGCTGTGTCTAAAACGAACGAGGAACTTAGGGAACACTGCAGTCTGCAGGCAGACTAATAACTGACTTAATATTACAAAAAAACAAAATCACAGCACAAGGCTGGAACTAAAACAAACAAGCTGACTACTAACTAGCTATTCTGTGAACTTACTTGGTACCGTGGTGAACAAAGCTAGAGGTCGGGGAAAAGGTGAATGGCAGAAACAAGGAACAAACAAGGCAGACATATGACACACTAGCAACGAAAAACTGAATAAGGACCAACTTAAATACAGACAGTAATTAACTAAACACAAAACAGCTGCTAAAAACACACACCTGAATTCACTCCGACCAGCCAAGACAAGTCCCTGGAAGTGAGTGAAAAAACAAAACAAGGAAACCAAAATACATAGGCTTCCAGGGACACTGCCTCAGCTGGTCGGAGGGGGGAACTGTAACAGAGCCGGGAGGGCCAGCCTAACAGCAAGAGGGTTAATGATTCGAGTGATCTTGACAGACCAACAAAACGGGGGGACAGCTTTTTACTCTCCACTTAAGTGGCAGGTCCTTGGCGGAGAGCCAAACCTCTTCCTCCAACCTTATAGTCCGGAGCTGGTCTCCTTCTCTTATTTGCCAGTCGAGCGGCCCAGTCCTGCCCCTGTAGGAGATGCAGGCAGATCCGATCCCAGGTAGCATGAGACCACCAGATGAGGGCCCCGATAGAGGACCCAGACGCCGGAGTGTAATAATCAGGGAACAGAGGAGGTTGATAGCCATACGTCACTTCAAACAGTGAGTACCCCAGGGCAAAGGAAGGAAGGAAGGGTGTTGGGGGCATACTCGATCCAGGGGAGCTGCTGTGACCAGGTGGAGGGGTGAGAGGATGCCATGCACCGTGGCAGCGTCTCCACCTCCTGATTCACCCACTCCGTCTGGCCATTAGTCTGTGGATGAAAACCAGATGACAAACTGACTGTGGCACCGAGTGCCCCGCAAAACTGGAAGGCGGTAAACCAGTCACAAAATCCAATGATATGTGCGACCAAGGTCGCGGGGGAACAGGAAGCGGTCTCAACAAACCTGCAGGTGCTTGGTGGGGAGTCTTATTACTGGAGCAGATGCGGCAGGCAGCCACATACCGTTTAATGTTCTCCCTAGGTGAAGGTCACCAATACTTTTGGGCGATGACAGCAGTTGTGCAAAACTCGCCAGGGTGACAAGCCAGCCGTGAGTCATGCCCCCACCGAAGCACCTGTGGACGGAGAGAGGAAGGGACAAACAGACAACCCACCGGGCATTCATGGGGGACAGCAGAGGTGCGCGGTTCCTTACCCTGTCCTCAAGGTCCTACCGAAGGGCTCGAACCTTGACCAGGTTGACGAGTCTGGGTCCCTTTTCTTGAACTGGCGAGACAGGGCATCAGGTTTGCTGTTCTGGGAACCGGGCCTGAAAGAAGGAACAAAGTTAAAATGAGCAAAAACAATGCCCACCGAGACTGGCGATCATTGAGCCTCTTGGCGGTCTTAATATATTCCAGGTTCGGGTGGTCTGTTCAAACTAAGAAGGGCTGGCCAGCCCCCTCCAACCAGTGCCTCCACTCCTCCAAAGCAAATTTTACAGCAAGCAGGTCACGATTGTCAACATCGTAATTCCTCTCTGCTTCGGACAGATAACGGGAAAAGAAGGCGCACGGGTGCACCTTATTGTCTTCGGCAGCCCGCTGAGACAGGACCGCCCTTACCCATGTGCTGGAGGTGTCCTCCTCCACTATGAATTGTCTTTTCGGGTCAGGGAGGCTAAGGATGGGCACCAAGGTAAACAAGGATTTCAGATGCACGAAGGAGTCCTCAGCTTCCTGGGACCAAGCGAAAACTGTCTTGGGTGAGAGGGGCTGCGACCTTGCTGTAGCCTCGGATGAAACAGCGGTAGAAATTGGTGAACCCCAAGAATCATTAGAGCTGCTTGCGGTCCTTAGAGGTGGGCCAGTCCAGGACCGCCGTCAACATGGCTCCAGGATGAAGCCCAGAAAGGTGGTCCTCCGAGTGTGAAACTCACATTTTTCTGCCTTAAAATAGAGCTGATTCTCCAACAGCAATACAGCACGGACATGTTGAATGTGTTCATCGAGGCTGCAGGAGTAAATCAGATTGTCATCAAGATAAACAACCACAAAATGATCGATCATGTCCTAGAGGACATCATTGACCTGAAAAGGGCCTGAAAAACTGCGGGGCGTTAGTAAGTCCAAATGGCATAGGAGATATTTATTCTTAACCGTTATGTCATTGAGACCCCGATATGCGATGCATGGACGAAGGGTCTTGTCCTTCTTATGCACAAAGAAGAACCCTGCTCCAGCCGGCAACGAGAAGGGCCTAATAATGCCGGCCTGGAGCGAGTCCCGGATGTAGCCCCCATAACTTGCCTCTCCGGTTCAGTGAGGGAAAACACTCTGCCCCTAGGGGGAGTAGTACCCGGTAGAAGGTCTATGGCACAGTCATAGGGATGGTGTGGAGGCAGGGAGGTTGCACGGGTCTTACTAAACACCTCCTGGATGTCATGATAAACAGAAGGCACCCCAGTGAGGTTAACCGGCATGGGAAGAGTGCCAGGTCTAACAGAGGAAGGAGGGTTATCGGAACGTAAACAGTTAGATAAACAAAAGGTGCTTCAACCCATGAGCTTACCTGCAGACCAACTAATGTGTGGGTCATGCAGGGTGAGCCAAGGAAGTCCCAACAACAATGAAGTGTCTTTACAAAAAAACCCATTAAACTCCCGGTTCTCCTTTTGGTTCCCTGATAATGCCTGTTTAACAGGGACAGTCCTATGTCTAATGACATGAATGGTACTGTAGTCAAGGGCTTTTAGCTCGATCAGGTGAGGGAGCTCAAAAGAGTCCTGTCAATGACGTTCCCTTCCGAGCCAGAGTCAACGAGGGCATCGAGTTTATGGGATGACTCTGCCCCCATCAGCTCTGCAGACAAGATGGGGGGGGGAACGGGAGGTCAGGTGAGAGGTAAAACTTGTCAGTGCCTCTCCGCGGACTGACAAGCGTAAATGCATAATTGAACTATATTTATCTGTCTGGGTATCTTCTGTAAATACTTGTTAATAAGTAGTTGCTTAGTAATTGATTATTATTAGCTGTAGGAGAAAAAGAAAGAGAAAGAAGTAAAATGTAACAGAGCTGTTGCTATGACTAGGAGACACGTAACTTGATTTTATGGCCCATGTGCATGACACATGTCACATCATTTCTGAGAAATCAGGCCGATTCTCCTTTCCACTTCCTGTTTTGAATGAAGGTGGAGTGTATTTCTTAGAGAGAATATAAAAACAGGAACCATAGAACATCATCAGAGGAGAACACACCTTTACAATGTAAGTACACTCACAATTAGTTTGATAAAATTTTTTTCATATCAGTGATCTTCAGTGTGCTGAGTTTTTAACTGATTAATTTCAAAAAGACCTGAGTCAATGCTGTTCATGTTCTTGCACCTAACATGCTTCTTTTATTGAGCTCCTGTTTGCACTGAACTGTTGAATAGACAATTACCACTGGAGTTCTGGAAATATGAAGATTTTAATGCGAGTTCTGGCAAATTTAAGTGAGAGAGAATGTCTTTTTAATTTTTAAATCTGTTCAAAGACTCTTGTATATCTTCTATGTATTCTCTCAGGAAAGTTTGTGCGGAAGGTCTGGTGTTTCTTGTGCGTCGCCTCCAGAAGTTACTGCATCGCACTCACTGCAAATCAAACACATTTGTTCGGCATTTATATTTAGTATAAAAATAATATACGTATTTGTTAATCTATACAGAATTAAAACAGCAGTTTTCAATTTTATGTTTCTGGGTTGAGAAAAACATGCTAGTTGTATCATAGAGTAATTCCACTTTTAGATATACTAACAACATGCTGCATTATAATTGAACATTACTAAGCTATGTACTACTGTAGAAATGGTAATGGTAATCCCATTCTGTGCTGATCCCATTAATTACATTACATGCGTGACTGTTGCATAACGCGGTGAAGTTGTTCACCTGTGATACATTTCAGACATTTGCAGGTTTCACTCAAAGCAGTCATTTAAGCTTTGCCATGCTTCAGGCTTGTGGTGAAAGTAGTGTTGGTGTGAAACTGTAGCATCATCAGCTTCTTTTCTTACTAGTAACAACAATCAAGGTCACTGTAACATACTGCAGTCAATATGTAGTCTTCGAGGTATTAACCACTTCATTGCAATGCTGGTGTGCTAGCCAGTGGTGCAGACTTTCAGATAACAAGTAACCAGTGAAGCAGTATTTTGTCTCCTTGTAGCTTCACTAGGCTTTGTCAAGGTATTGTGTATTCTAAACCAGTTTGCAAAAGTTCGGTTGTTTCTATGTCATGCTAAAAGTTTATTCGCCTCAGTCTTTGGCACAAATTGCAAGAGGAAGGACGGGAGAGAGATGAAGATGGAGAAGGAAAACACTTGACACAAACTGAACAGATTGTAGCTGCCGAACAATGCCTTATTGTGTGGGATAAGTTAATTAGTTTTAGTTAATGAATGTCATGAAAAAATGGTTAAAACTATTGATTATGTGTGTGTGGAATTAGAAACTGTGCGTGTGTTTTTTTGCAGGAATACTGTTGTATATTTGCACTGTTAAACCAGACAGCCCAAAATATAGTCACATAACATAGCATTATCTTAAAATGTCTTATAGTTTACCCAACTGTTCATCAGTTGCTTATACATGTAAATGAATATAAATCTAAATGACAATCAGACGAGCTATATAAATAAACTGTTGTCCAATTTGTTTACTTCAGACTCAATGATGGACCCTGAATGCAGTAGAACCATGGAGGTCGCAGCACTCGGCCGGCCTTTCAGCATCGGGATGCTGTACGACTGTCGCAAAGACTTACTTGTCCCTGGTAAGTTTTCACATGTAAAGGTACTGGATGTATCACAATTTGACTTTCAGCATTTAAAGTCATTTACAATGTTTTCATCACAGACTTGTGGTCTATTTTTATTAGTAATCCCGATTATTTCTATGTAATAAAAGACTTTTTGATTTCTGTTATCATCCTGCTGTTTCCTTCTGCTCCATAAGGTATTTTACATTTATGGTTTATTTGGGTAATCACAGGAGGGAATGTACAGTTAATACCAGTTTCTTCTGGTAACCAAATACATGCACTAGAAGGAAATAAATGGACTGGGATGTACAACAGCTTTTAGTCAATTATAGGCTGATATCCAATCTGCCCTTTATCTCAAAGAATTTTGGGAAAGTAGTTGCTGAGCAATTATGTGACCACAGAAATAACTTGTATGAGGTTTTCCCATCAGAATTTAGAGTACATCATAGTACAGAAACAGCACAGGTCTTCTATTAGGTCCAGACAATGAATATCCCTCTATACTTGTTGGATCTCAGTGCTGCTTTTGACACTATAAATCACAACATTTTATTACACAAAATGGAAATCAAACTCCAAGACATAAAGGCCTGGATGTCCTGCAGGCTTCTACTTCTAAATTCAGGCAACACAGAGCTTGTTCTATTTAGGCCCAAAGACCTCAGAGATATGATCTCTAATCATATAGTAACCCTAGATGACATAGCACTGTTCTTGCCTTTAACTTATCCAAAATGCTGCAGCCAGAGTTCTGACTGGAATTAGTAAGAGAGATCATATTTCTCCTACATTAGTTTCCCTCCATTTGCTCCCTGTAAAACCAGGATAGAATTTAAAATTCTTAGCTCAAGGGGTATTTGTTGGGTTTTCTATATAATATCTTACATACAGCTGTATTGTTAAATTCTGTAAGGTGTTACACCTTACATTGTACATTGTACTAAGTACTATGAGATGATTGTTGATGTGAATTGGCGCAAATACATAAGTGGTGTGAGTGAGAGTGTGAATGGCTGTCTTTGTCTATATGTGGCCATGCGATGGACTGGCAACGTGTCCAGTGTACCTCTCGTCCAAATGATAGCTGGGATAGGCTCTAGCACAACTGCAAGCCCTACAGGGACAAAGCGGTAGATGGATGTGAAAAAAAACAGCAACAACTCAACTGCAATATTTTATAACAGCATAATGCTTTCCGTTTGTCAGTCTGTCCAACCATTGGTTCATTCTTCTGAACATGATATCTTAAGAACAAGATCAATATACACTCCCACCCATCCAAGCAGTCCATCTTTTGAATGCAATATCACAGGAATGTACATAAAAATTTTCTTAAATTTGGTACAGATACTTGAGCTAATGGTGGTTCTGGTGATGGTAAAATGTCCACTGAAACTCATCGGTGATAAATAATATCAGTCTGGACAGACATGCGTGTAAACTGCAACTTGAATGGTTGGCCCAGGCATACAACTTGGAGGCATGTATTCTAAGTTTATTCAGAGGGATGTCGTGTCTTAAAATCTTAAGTCTTGGTTCTCAAAATCAGTCTAAGTCTTGGGTTATATGGTCTTTCAAAAATGAATCTAAGAAGTAATGTGAAGTCTCATTAGAAGTAATAATGAGACAAAAGGCAGCAAAAAGCAGTTCAACAGTGAGGTTAGGTTTTATTGACCAAGCAGTCAAAAACCGACAAAGAAAAAATCTAAGCTGGTAACACTACTTTTATACACTTTTTGGGCTGGAATATCACCTTCCCATCATTACATCATATTTTTTATTTCCTCAGTATCTTAAGTTGTGACACCATTATTTCTGATACTTCTGCCAAAGTCTATACCTAGGCCACTAAATTATGCTGTTGGCTTAATATCATTATTTCCTGTTTTTTTAGTTATTAATTTTTAAAAATAGTGTGTATGGTTACGTAATCTCACCCTCCAAGTGACCACTGCCTTGTAGAGCTCTGCTCTGCTCGTTTTTGGTTCCTTTTTCTGGCAGGCACACTTACTCAGTCCCCACCACTGGTGCAGGGTGATAGTGTGTTCTCAGTTGTACACAGCCTATTGCAGCTTTAGGGAATGTTACATTTCTACTGGTTTCAATTTTACCATATTACTCAATACACATCTTAAGTAAGTCTTACCAGATTTACTTAAGATATTTTCAACAGAGATGACAAGAAACATCTCATCTCTCAAAATAGAGTTTCAAAGAATTTAAAGCAGAAATTTTCAAATATAGTAAGGGATTTTGGAAGCTGAACTTTGTTTGTGCTTCTGTTACAGGAATGACATTGTGGGACCACGATGACCTGAAAAAACACGTAGGAGAAAGACCACAAAACTATAATGATTTTGAGATGGTTGCATCTGAATCATTTGAGGACAAATCTTCAGCACTAAATGTTGAAGCATCACTGAAGGCAAGTTTCTTGTGTGGATTAGTTGAAGTTGAAGGATCTGCCAAATACCTGAATGATAATAAGACTTCCAGAAACCAGGCCAGAGTGACTCTGAAGTACAAGGCTACCACAGAGGTCCAGGAACTGTCAATGAATCATCTTGGAAGAGGAAATGTGAAGCATCCATATGTGTTTGAAAAAGGATTAGCAACACATGTAGTCACAGCAATTCTTTATGGAGCACAAGCTTTCTTTGTCTTTGACCGTGAGGTAACTGAAAAAGAAAATCATCAGGATATTCAGGGCAACTTGAAAGTGATGATAAAGAAAATTCCCTGCCTTGCTATAGAGGGTAAAGGTTCCCTGAAAATGGAAGACAAGGACACAGCAGATGTTGAGAAATTCTCCTGCAGATTCTATGGAGACTTTTCCATTCAGAAACCTCCTACATCCTTTCAGGAAGCTGTAGAAGTCTACCGAAGTCTGCCAAAACTACTGGGAGCTAATGCAGAAAACTCTGTACCAATGAAGGTCTGG